>ML681312.1:84495-102171 GCA_007922225.1 Emydura subglobosa
TCGCTGCAGGGCTGGCACCACAGTAATTGTCACACACATGCAGGGGAAGGGCAGGGAGAGTTCACAAATCACAGGATCACCCAGAATACAGTCTGTGTTGTTTTGAAACCTCATGTTTTGGTGGGTTCAATTTCATGACTTTTGGTTCTGAGGCTGGATTATTAACTTCTGGGGTTGTCAACACTTGGGCCAGTGTGGGTTGAACCAGAGGAAATAGAGGAACGAAAAGGGAAAGATAAAGTAAAACAAAATAACCAGAGAGTCCTGGAGAAAGGGTGTAAAATAGCTATGAAAACAATGAGAGGAAAATACTCTGAAGAGAGCAACCAGCCAGAGGCAGCGAGAGGGGAAGGGATAAACCCAGGGAGAGAATGGAGAACGTGAGGGGGAATGATCTGTGACGGGGATCAGAGGGGAATGGAAGGGAAACAGAAATAAACAGGGATTTGAAATGAGGGCTAGAAAAATTGTGAGGAAAAGTGAACAGTGTGAAAGGAAAAGGAGAAGAAAAGGGAATACAAAAGGGACAGAGATTTATAAAACATCCTGAAGATGAGACTGTAACTCATTCATTTCTTATGTTACTTCCTGGAAGTTGCCATTGTAGTGTCATTTAAACAAATGTTCCCAAAATCTGTGCATTTCTTTTCTATTGCTGTGGTTATTGAAGCTGCTTCTCAGCTTCATTTCACTCAGATGGTTATTTACGGTAAACAAAGCATGAAAGAGAATTCTGATTTGTTTCATTTTCTTTTTTAATTTTCCAGCTGCAATTTTCGGGGGCAGAGTTGTGGAATTTGCTTCCCTACTTGGTTGTCTCCCACCAGCACCAACTGGGAATATACCAGCATGTCCCTATGATGAGAGCTCTGATTTTACTGTGATATGTTGCTATCCAGCCTGTGCTCTATCTCTTGTGGTGTCTATAGCCATGTAAACCAGGAATTGCTTAGCTGTGCTCTGTGGAGAGGTGGCTGAACACATGGTTCTGACTCTGCTCTTTGTTTCCAGAGGTATTGAATTTATTCAAAGGTGGCTAAAGAGATATGAAATATGTTGTTCACATTTCTTCTGCTTATCAGCAATTGCTGTGGTGTCCCCGGGGGTGTTCGTGGGATGGGACTGGCTCCAAGAGACTGGGATGCAGGTGTCTCTCATTGTACAATCTGTGTGTAGACAAGGCAAGTGCTGGTTTCACCTCAGTGTAACTGGTCAAGAAGATTTCTGTGATTCAAGGGTGTTTGGGGGAGGTTAGGGGTCACCATGTTTAGCAACACTGAGGTGAAACCAGCACTTGCTTCATCTCCACTAGGTGCGTACAATGAGATCATGGCCTCGTGTTTGCTGCCCCATTGAGAAAAACGTCCTTTCTAATCCATGTTTCTAAATGAAATCTAAATGGTGAGAAAGGAGACACCCTACCCTTAGCCAGGGCTGTGACTTTGTTTTCTTGGAGCATCTATTTGAAATGACTGGGGGTGGGATCCATGTAGGGACTTAGGCTTTGTAACACTGGGCATCACCGCATCTAACTTTGAGGTGCTTAGAAAATCACAACAACATCACTGTGACCCACAAAGCCTAATGCAGGCGCCTAGTGTCCCTGTACAATGAACAGAGACAAGTGGGTGCCCTAAAAAGCAATCCACAAGAGACAACATGCTAGGTGAGGACCATCCAAACTAATCACTGGGAGATGCTAACAACAGGGTGTGTCGTAAACCCCACCCCTCTCTTGAAGATAAACACCCAAATATGGGTTGCTGGGGGTACCTACCTCTGCTTAACAATCCACGAATGGGAATCCGCTGCCTGAGATGTTTCTTGTGGGAATGAGTTAGGTACCTGCTGCATTGCACACAAAAAGGGGGAGGGGGCAGGGCTGGTTTTATTGGTGCTGCTACCCACTTTATAACTTTTAGCCCAGTCATTCGCACAATTGCCTGGGATGTGTGGAACCAGGTTCAGTGTTCCCTTCTTTGCCAGTGGGGGAGAGATGATTTGAAAAGGGGTTACACATTTGAAAAGGGGAGCTCTAACCACTCAGCTATGCTATTGTCTATGGGTGGGATTCTTCAGTCTCTCCAGTTGCAGCTGTTCCACTGGGGGTAAATAATAAAAGAGTGACTGGAGCTGGGGGACTGGACCCAGGGGTTCCCATCTCTCAGACAGGCTCCCTAACCACAGGACTACAGGGTCATTCTCACTCTGGCCAATGACTAATTAACTGTTTATCTGCAGTGGAACAGTCACTGGGCCAGAGAGAGAGAGAGAGAGAGAGAGTGTCTCTGTAGTCCAGTGGTTGGGGCATGCACCTGAGAGGGGGGAGACCCCCGATCCGATTAGTCTGTTCCCATCACTTTCGTTATTAATCCAAAGATGGTGGCTGTCCCTTGATACAAGTATGATGCTTGCCAGGGGAAAAGGAGATGTGAACACTTTTCCCAATGCTGATACGAGAGATTTCTCAGCTGTTCTATTCTGTGTAAGGAATACAGTGCTAAGAACTTGGCCCTGCCGCCACTAGCTGAAGCAAAGGAAAGACTGAAATTAAACTTATTTAAATGAGTAATAATTGAGGCGGTGACAGTGAATCCCAAGGTTAAGATGCATATAAACCTGTAATTGCTTATTGTTATAAGGGTTAATCAATAATAAAGGTAGATTTCAGTGATTATAGTCAGGGATCACAAGATGGTGCTTGCAGGGAATCCCAGCCAGAGAAAACTAAACTGGTGGACTTGGCGTAATTCGGCCAATAGCAAACAGGCAGGCTGAGGTGAGCTGAAGTTCACTCCCAAAGGTGAAGGAAGGGGTCAGGAGAGCATGAAGCAGATTCTCAGCCAGGTCCGGCTTTGATTGACTGATAAATTTAGCAGCTGTGATTGGTTCATAAGAACAGACTGTGACCCGTCCGTGCCCAGGGTAGCCACCTGAGAATGCCAGATCAGAGCAGGCTGCAAAAGGAGAGCAGATTCTCCCAATACTGGAAGGTGACACTAAAGTCAGGCTTCCTAACCAGCCACAAACTGTGCTTCTGACTTCCCACACCGGTTATCAAGAAGCCAGTACATAAATACACACAGCTCCCTTTACTGCATTCCAGTCCCTGGCTCCCAAATCAGCCACTAGGTCCAGTAAAGAGATCAGTTTTTAAACTCTATTCTCTTTACTAAAAACATTCCCTCTGACCCCAAAAGGTCAGCCACAATACCAGATCAATATAAGTTTGGATCTTACCCAAAATACCATGCTGCCAGCCAATCCTTTAGTAACTAAAACTAAAGGTTTATTGTAAAAAGAAAGTAACCATAAGAGAAATGTTAAAGGCTTAAAGTAATCAGATACATAGAAATGATTGAAAGTTCATGTACATCCAGTTTCTGGGAGAATTGTGGAGTTTGCAGGCTTGTACAGTTCCTCTGTTGTACATCCAGGGTCTGGATGGGTCTTAGTCCTTTGGTTCAGTTGCCAATGAATTAGTCCAGAGGTAGGAATGTGTCTGTAGGCTCAAAGACAAAATGGTTTCCCAGGCCACTTCCTTATATACCCCCTGGCCCTGGCCATGCTGTCTTACGGAATTTTACAGGCACCAAAATGGAGTTCAGAGTCACATGAGCAAGTCCTGGTGACTCCTCAGGTATGTCACTAGTTCCTTCCTCGGGCCCCCTGCATCTGTGAAAGTTTCGATGGGCCATTAAACAGGCTATTGTTCTGCTGCCATCCTGTCTGGAGTTTGAAACACAGATACACCAAATATGTCCATAACTTCCATTACATAGATAACACAAGAACATAAGTATTATCATTTTACTTAGCACATTACAGCCTTTCTAACAGTACCTGACATGGCATGTCTGACATGAATGATTACAATTTTGACACACTGATGTTAACCAATATGATGAATGTCCCCACCTCAATCCAGCCAGCGTGACACAGACCAATCAGGAAAGGCTTAAAGATGATTGGTGGACAGATATGCTAATAACAAGGATTAAGGGAATGACCAATCAGAGTAGCCCAAAACCTGTTTATAAGGCAGAGAGCTGACAGGCACTTGTGGTCAGAAGCAGTTAAAATGAAAGTGGACAGAGAAGAAATTGTAAGATTAAAGAAAATATTTAGAGATAAAGGGAGAGGTAAATCACTAAAGAGGAAAGAAGAGGGCCAAACTATTATAACAGCTTCAGCAATTCTTGCAACACTAGCTTGTTGTCAGTGGCTGGGGTTCTCTTTTCCGTGTGTTATGGTTACTAAAGCTCCTTCTCGGTTTCTTTTACTTTCTTCCTTTTCAGTTACTTACTGTGAGTAAAACATGAAATGTATTCTCCTTGCTTGTTTCATTTTAATTTCCTGCTGAACCTGTTGGGGGCAGAGTGATGGGATTTGTTTCATAACTTGGTTGTGTCCCCCCAGCACCCACAGGGAATATCAGGCCTCTAGAATGAGAGTTTGGATTTACTGTCATATGTCACTATCTCTCCTGTGCTCTGCCTCTTGTCCTGTATCTGCTCACATCAATCAGGAGTTGCTCAGCTGTGCTCTGCAGAGTGGTGACTGGTTGCACTGGGTGCAATCCATGAAAGGACTTAGGTGTTTCAATGCTGAGCATCTATGGGTCTAATTTTTAGGCAGCTAGAAAATCACAGGAACAGCACTGATCTTCAGCACTGAGCAGGGTGACTAAACTCCCTGTACAATGCAGGGGCAGCACAGGTACCTTACAGCATGATTCACAAAACCCAGCTCACGAGGCAGGGAGCCATCTAAGCCAGCCAATGGGAGAGGCCGACAAAGGTGGAAAGGAGTCCTAGTTCCTGCCCCTCTCTCACAGATAGGTGCCTAAATCTGTGCTGCAGTGGGGCGACTATCTCTGCTTAGCAATCCACAAATGGGAACCCAGGGCCTCATGTCAGATGGCTCAAGCGCCTAAAGCGTTTCTTTCTGGAGTGAGTTAGGCGCCTGCCTCGCTCCACACAAAATGTGTGCGCGGGAGGGGGAAGGAGGTTGTGGTTTTGGTGATGTCCCCCACTTTATAACTTTTATTTCTTGCTTTGAAAAGAGTAAAGTAGAACGTAGTTTCTCAGACTCCCCCTGTCCCTGGTTTTGAATAATGGGGGGGAAATGGTCTTCAATGGACACAGAGGCTGTCTGGGAAGCCTCTTCGGGGTGTTATTTTGCTGGCCCTGAGCTCCACAGACGGCAGATTCTGGATGTGATGTTTTCTTAGGAGGCCCAGGGCTGTGCATCACCTTGTTATCCCCCTGCCTCAGTGAGAGGGAGACGAGCTTCTGCTTAACTGGGTGTCGGTTCCCGGTCACCCCCAGCCATTTAGCTCCCCACACAATCTCCCTATGGCCGGGCTAGTCCTGACTTTGCCTTGCAGGTTAACAGTAAGGTGCAATCTAGTCATTGAGCTCCTCTGAAGTGTCCTTCAGTAGCGTCCAGCCCCTCTCCACTGGACACTCAGGTAAGTGTCCCCAAAGGGACAACATGTACACCAGATCGTTTGATTCAACTTAGGATCAGCTCCAGTATAACATCAACGTGCTGAGATATATTTTTAGTGAAAACAAACAGGAGTTTATTAACTAAGATTTAAAAAGTGAGTGAAGGAATAAGACCAGCAGGTTAGATATAAAATACAAGGTATAACAGGACTGAGATAGTCTGAGCTTAACTTGAACAAGTAAAATCCATGTCCAAAGCCTTCTCCCAGAGTCACTAACCACCACGGCTGGGATCCTTTTTCCATGAATGCAAAACATGCTCTTCTGTTTGCTTCCTCAGGGAAGGATGGCAACTGTTCTTGTTGTCCAGTTCTAGTCCAGTAAACCCCTGGAGTGCATCCTTCCATCCCCGGCTCTCCCATTGTTTGTTCTGAGTGCTCTTTCTTTTGTTTCTATAAGAAAACTGGGCTTCAGTTGTGTTCCCCTACAATGCTAATCTACATATGAACCGTGGGAGACAGATGACTAGATATCCCTTTGTCTGGCAAAACCTGTTTGTCAACCCTGCTTTGATTCATGCTTTAAAACATATATATAAACATAGTTCCTTAAAGATCATCTGCCCATACTTCTTGTACTGATTAGGAGGATCTGTATGACAGGAGCCTTCATTAGAGACCTCACTTGACCCGTTGTGGATAAATGCTATGAAAGCAATGCATTGGGTGTAATGAGTTTGTCAGGCCTGATCCTAGAAAAAGGCACCCTTTTCCAGTGGCCATTGAGGGGTTCTTCGGGTCATATGACAGCTGCTAACTCCTTGGGTTTTCAGACTCTTCTATGGGTCTGCGAGGAAAATCCATCAACTGCAAGGGAAATCCCCGCTGGCTGTCATCTCCCATTTCCCTGCCTCCTGTGGAAGTAGAACCAATGAGTCTGGGGAGGCATTTTTGTTAACCTTGGTGGCGCAGTTGTGGCTAGAAATGGTAACAGTGTGTTTTGTAAGGGGCTCGGAGGTCTGCTGATGACAAGTGCTATCTAAGAGCCAGGCAGTGTTTTGATTTGTTTTTGGCCTGGCAAAGTGAGGCCCAGCACTTAACTCGACGGCCTTTGTCTGTTTGGGGCGATGCAAAAGCTTTGGATTGCGGCATCTGATCCAGTCAAACTTTCAGGGAACGTTCTAGGCAGCCATGGGGAGAAGGCTGATGAGGTGGGTGAAAACTGGAAAACTATAGGGGGAAATGGGGGCACTTGGGGCACAGCAGACCCATCTGCGTCAGCCAGGTCTGCCATTGTCGATAGATCCAAGATCTGGTTGATGGCAGCCACTAAGGCCTGGCTGAACAAATGGACTTTGGTGTTGCAAAGGCCAACTTTTTGGTGTCAAGAAAATCCCTGGAACAACAGTTGGATCCACAAAACCCCAGCTGGTCACCCAGGCTGCCCTAGGGAGCTCCATTACAGGTGTAGAGACAGGAACCTGAGAAGAGGAGTCACAACACCCTAGTCTAGTAGGGACAGTCTAGCTGGGAGCTGCCTAAAGCAGCCAAGAGGAGATGCTGAGGGGAGGGCACTGTCTGATCCCCGCCCCCCTGCCGGATATAAACCCTTCCCAGAGCAGGCCTCTCTCTCTGACTGTGAATCCACAGCTGGGAACCCCTCTCCTGCAGTCAGGTGTCTGAGCGCTTGTGAGAAGGAGTGAGGTGGCACCTAGCTCCACACAAAACCCCTGCAGGAGGTAAGGGTGCCGAGTGATTCCTCCTTTCCATGTTTAGCCCAGGGCTTCGCCCAGGTTAGATTCTCCCCTGTGCCCGATGGGGAGAAAAGATTTGAACAGGGACCTCCCACACCACTCAGCTCAGTGCCCTGCCCACAGCCCCTGGCATCTTCTGATGGGGGGGGGGGGCTCCCTCAATCTCTCCTGTTGAACCTGTGACACTTCGGGGGAGTCATGACAGAGTCCTTGGAAAGGGGACTGGGCCCTCCCGGGTGGGTGCCCAACCACCAGCCTGCAGAGTCAATCTCGCTCTCTGGCCTAGTGAACGTCTGCAACAGGGCTGGGCCCAGAGGGGGTTTTAATGAAGGTCTCCCCCCAGCGCAGACCCCACTGGGGGAGCAGCAGCTGCTCAGTTCGGGCTCCCAGATCCCAATGAAGGACACAACAGCTCCTGACCCAGGATGAAAACCAGCAACAGATCAAGCGCAGTCTCCTCTCTCTGAGCAGGGACGAGACCCCTCTGGACACAACCGATGCTGAATCAACTCCCCCCACTCCCCTCCCTGCCAGACCCCCAACCCTGGAGGGATCAAGGGAAGTCCAGGCTGGATTAAGGCACGGGCAACCTAGGCATGAGACTGGGGGCCAGTTCATGGGGTTTGTGGGGGGTAGTCTGCCCCACAACAGAGCTGTGTTGGCTGTCCCATTGCTCACTCCGGTTTGGCTCAGGCTTGCCCCTGTTTCAGGCAGGGGGTGGGAGGATCAAGGCCAAAGCTGAGTGAGTGGTCAGTGGTGCTGAGAGCTGGTCCGTGGCAGGGCTGAAAGTGAGCGAGTGATGCTGTAACCCCGCGCACCACGTCACAAGGCCACTCACTCAGTTTTGGCCCGGTGCCCCCCTGCCAATTACGATGGTGGGAGGTGGGTGCCGGGGCCAATCCTGAATGGGCAGCGCACCCGTCCCTGAACCAGACCCGCTGGAGCTTCGCTGCTGACATCCAAGTGCCCGACAGGGAGCTGCGGAGGGGATCCCTGGGTGGGGCGCAGACCTGAGGGGGTTTTGCCCAGAGCCCAGGGATGGGTTAATCTGGACCGACAAGTAACTGGAGGAAGCGGGTGGCAGAGCTCTGACAGCGCCATGATCCGAGCTAGGGGAGCAGAGCTCCTAGTCCAGATCCGGGGCTAGTAGCCAGCCAGCCTGGTGTGGAGACAAGGGACCGTCTCTGACAAACTGCTCCCTGGGACCATCTGTTACCAGAGCGACTCACACAGGGAGGGTCCCGGCGCCCCATCTCCCTGGGCTCCCTCCTGATAGGGGCCCTGGCCTGATTTCAGAGATCAGCCACTCCGGTGTCAAACCGGAGTCGCTGCCAGCTGGGGAGGGGGCGAGGGCGGCTGGGCAAATGAGATCGGGCCCTGCCTGACTGTCCCTGGGGGTGGCAGGGCCAGGCCGGGAGGAGGCTCAGGCGGAGCTGCTGCCACCAGAGGGCCCTGGTTGTGGCGGAGGCGGGTGTGTCCGCGGATCCGCTCCCCGCTCATGTGGCCCTAGAAGAGCCGGGAGCTGAGCTCCCTGCACTGGATCAGGAGCTGCCGCCGCCGCCTCCATTTTGATCTGGGAGCCAGAGATCTGCGTCTCCTCCGGCAGGGAGAGACCTTGGGTAAACCCCTCAGTTCCCCGCCCAGCTGCCTGGCACGCAGACAGACGCCCGCCTCTCTCTCTCTCTGACAGGACACTGGACTGGCGGTTCCCGCTCACTCTGGAGGCATTGCCCTGCGTGGACAGCTAGCGGAGCTGGGGGTCTGGCGGCCACGCTCCCTCAGAGGGGCGGGGCTTAGGGCAGCCCCCCCTCATCTCCCATTGGCTGGCACAGGTGTCTCCCCGCTTAGCATACTGGCTGCTGTGAACGCCAATCTCCCTCCCTCCCCATTCATGGTGCAGGGCAGCCTGGGGCCGAACTCAGGCTCGCTGGATCCCACTGTTGTGCCCGTGATTTTTCTCGGCGTCCCAGTTGGGTGTTGGGACGTGGCTCACGACGCCCTTTGTATGTCCGGGCCTCCCTGCCTTGACGCGCGGAAGGATGGCCCAGGTGTTGGGAGGTTAGTCTGGGACCTGAAAAACCCGGCTTTGGTTCCCCACCACCTCGGCTGAGTCTCTTAGTCCAGCTCGTCCAGGGTATCGCGGTTGTGTAAGTGCCACTGAAATGACCCTGGGCCTCGGTTCCCACCTGTACCGGGGGTAACCCAGGGAGCGCGGCCCTGCCTTGTTGGGCTGAACACATGGAAGGTCAGGTGACGAGATGCTGGTGTGATGGGTCCATCGCGGAGCCGAGCAGATGGGAGCTCGGGGGTCGCGCAGTGTGACTGCAGCTTCATGGGGTCGTGACTCCAGCTCCTAGCGCTGCTGGGATCTGCCAGGGCCGTTCTTCGCTTTGGCATTTCATTGATGCTGCCCCCAGCCAGGTTTGCCCCCGCCTCCCGCCAAACCTAAAACAACGGGCAGCCAATCAGAGCAGGGGGAGGAGTCAAAATGGTCTGCCTATAATTAGTGGTGCCTGGGGGCGGGGTGTGTCTCTGCCCCTCCAACGGGGCTCCTGGTCCGGCACTGGGGCTGCTCTGCAAACCCATGTGGAATTAACCCTTCCGTGGCTGCCTGTCCTGCGTGGAGCTGGCTGGGGGGCTGCGGACCAGGTGAGCAGGGAGCTGCAGACGGGGCGGGGAGTCGGGCCGGCTCCGTCCTGCCTCCCCCCTGCTGTGTCTGTGAATCCAGCTTAGCTCCCAGCTCATTTGCCGAGCTACGGACCAGTCACCAGGGGTAGCAGGAGAGCAGGACACGTGGGGAATCCCTGGGAAAACACTCATAGTGATTCTGGCTGGTCCCCCGCGAGGCCCCCCCCTCCCTCGCAGGGCTCCCGCGAGTTTCCCCCCCTGACAAGGCGGCCGCCCGTCAGCGGCCCCCCGCTCAGTGCAGCCCTTCCCCCAGAGCTAGTGCCACAGTTGCCGTCTCACCTCCTGCTTTGTTGGCTCCCATCCTGGGACAGAGGATTCCTGGGGCTGTTCCTCAAGACCCTGCTCCTGCCCCACACAGACGCTGCACCGGGCTCTCTGTGTCGGATGCACTGACTGACATTATTTCCCACCGGCAGATCTCTGAGCACTTGGGACACCTTTGCCATGCGCCAGGAAGCGTCACTTACCGGGTGTCTGGTGGGACGGGGGGAAGCATAACAATAAACCCTTTGCCTGCCCTGTGTCGCGCTGAGATTAGAAGCCTGGCCTTCCCACATCTTCAGGGCATGCCTGTGGGTGGGCGGCAGGCGCTGCAGTGTTGTTAACTGAGCCAGAAAATTCCATTATCGTCACCTCCATCAATGCAGCGCTGAATCCCCCAGTCACTGATCTTGGCCACGAGGGTCCCTTAGCACCGGTCACTGCCCCAGTCTGCACAGACAGCGTAGGCTGGGTCACAGGGCGGCTGTTGGTGAATTTGAACCCTGCCGTATCTGCCGATCGCCTGAGGAAGGGGATGCTGTGACATGGGCACAGAGAGGGAGTTCTCTCTTGCCCTGGGATCTGCTCACTGGGCCCCAGGAGCGTTTAGCAGCTGGCGGAGGGGATTGAATCCTGGTCAGCCTGCGTTAGGAATCCTTGGTGCTGATGTCATGACATCAGTGCAGCTGAGCTGGGGCAAACGGCTAAAGCAGACGTGCTGCGCGGTGCAGAAAGGAGCTTGCCTCGGTGCAGTTCACTGCAGGATGTTACCAGAGTGACCGCACTGCTCCAGCGCAGCCACAGGAGGTGTTTGCCCTGATGTAACTGCATCACCGTGATTACACTGGTGCAGCTGGCCCTGATACAGATGGGCCTGAACCCAGCTCCCTGCTGTAATGGCAGCTATTGCAATGGGCATCACTGGCACTGGGTAAGGTGGGACATATGAACTTAGGGTTGGTCACACCCCTACATGTGCAGGGAGCTCCGCAGAACATGTAGCATCTGAGCTGGAGATGGATGGGAGACACCCTGTGCCAACCACTGTTAGTCACTGACTTCTCTGCAGTCAGCTCCGTGGGGGTGGGGTGTGGGTGACTATGCACTGCCAGGCAAATTTACTGTGACAAACGTTTCCAGCAGCCTGTGTGGGATTGCACTGGACAGTCCCTAGCTGTGGGTCCCAGTGGGGTTGGTAAGCCTTGGCCACAGTCAAATTGTCCAAGAACACGCTAGTGCAGGAGGCAGCCTGCCTCTTTGATTGCGTCATGGAGCCATGCTTGTGTTTTTCAGAAACAGGTGAACTTGGGGTGCAGGTGACTGGGAGCACGTGGGCGGGGCTGTGTGGAGTGGGAGGGTTAATACTTACTGTCTGGATGACCTTGTGCTTTGCAAGAAGGAGGGGAAAATCCCTGCCCCTCCTGGAAATAAACTGAGCACCCGTCAAGGTGTGACTGGAATTCTCTGCTGCACAGGGCCCGGGGGGGTGAGGGGAGCACCACAGCTGGGGCTGATCCCGGCCGTCCCTCTGCTTTCTTTAAGGCTCTCCTGCTGCGCTATAAGGGAGTCCTTGACCACTGGATTGGCCTCCACAGGGGCCAGGGCCAGCCTTGGAAATGCATCAATGGCACCGCATTCGACAGCCAGTGAGTCTCTCACCCTCTGTGTTAATGCCCTGGGTTAGGGGATTGTGGTGTGTGAGCTGAGGTAGCTCCACCATTCAGTGTGAGTGAAGCAGACAGACACGGCCCTGCTCCGTTTGCTTGCTGTGTGCATTAGAGACAGAGGGAAGTGATGTGTCCCCAGAACTCTCAGCTCCTCCCCACAGCGTGGTGCTGGCCTGATGCTGGGCCCGCCATAGTCAGAGGTGCCCTCGGGGGCCCTAAACTGGGGTATGGGTCCTGCTGGAAGATTGCAGCAGGTTTGAGTTACTTGGCCAGTGAGGCCCCTAAAGCCCCAACAAGGCAGGACATTAAAGGAGCCTGCTGCTCACAGGGGCTGGGCGCCTGGGCTCCCATAGGCTGGGTAGAACAGTGGTGGCTGCCCAGACAACGCCCAACGACCTAGCTCTAGTCCGCCAAGGTAACTGCCATCGCGTTTCGATCCAACAGTCGTATCTGAAGCACGGAATGGCAGACCAGGCTCAGCAAGAAAAATTATGGTTGCAGCTACGTGTCTGAGAATGTTCTTCCAATGAGCAGGAACTTCCAAACACTGGTTTTCCATTGGGGTATTAATTCTGCCACTAACTTTCTTTCGGGCATGGTAGTTGCTAACTGACAATGTATGCTGGTCACTCAGTGCATGATCGGTAATGTATGCAGTATTCTTCCAATCATGGAAGCCTTCGCTGAACATATCCCACTTTTTGGTATCAGAAAACAGAAAAAATAAAAACAGCACACTTTCTTACAAGGTGAATAGATGCCCCACTCTCTTGCCCATCTGTTTGTTAGGCTTCACTATTCAAATGTTGATTTGGTCAGAACGATTCTGATTGGTGTACTCTGGCTTTGTCAATGAAAGACAGCCTCTACATTCTGGCAATTCTGTGGGCCCTTCTCAGTCCAGTATACACTGAGATCTTGAGAAGTCATTTCCCACTCGCCTGGATCGGTGGTGAAGGATATTTTTGTATGACTGTCACTGGGAGAGTCTTCAGAAGACTGGGATGAGACCGCAGCTAGAGAAGGCACAGACGGCTGCCCCTTTTCATCAGATGCAGCAAGTCCATTTGGGCTGTATTTTGTCTGGACTTCCTCCCCACCGGACTTAATAGAAGGAAAAAATGTTAGGGAAGAAGGAGTACCTTTCAGCACGACATCTTGTCTTTGCTGTCCTTCTTTGGTCTCCTTCTATTTCTGTCCTCCTCCTTTCTTTAACATGGCTTCTATTGTCCAGTGACGGCCTACTGTCTACAAGGTTCAAGTTTGCTTGGGCCCATAAACATTTACTTAGCCCACAAAGACAAAATCACAACCACCATAAATTGAATTCATTATCTTGATCAATTAATTTGTACAAAGCAATATATTTCTGATAACCCCGCTGCCATCGCTCATCTGTTACTGCAGTATGGAATGGAGGTCCTTAAGTAGGACCTAGAAATAGGAGGGCCTAAGACTATACCCTTATTAGCCTATGGGTTAATCTGGACCTGGTTATGAGGCTGCAAAATTAATGTTTTTAGAGGTCCATGTAATGGTCCGCTGTCACCTGAACAAGCCTTGAAACAGCAGGGAAGCCCTGACTGCATGAATATAGTTAATAGACAGACAAGGTTGGGGAGGTCATCTCTTTTATTGGGCCGACTTGTGCTAGGGAGATAGACCAGCTTTCACAGCTCTTTGACAGGACCACTCACAGTCGAGGGGCTGTTAACAGCACTGCCGCCATAGGACAAAAAGAGGGGTCAGTGGGTTACAGCTTGTTGTAATTAGCCATAAATCCAGTGTGTCTGTTCTGTCATTTGATTGTTAGTGTCTAGCAGGCTAGATTTACAAAATGCTCCTGCCGGGGCAGAGTTTCCAGCTTGTCCTCGAAGCCCCAAATGGTATTTAACTAATTCTGTGTCCCAGGCACCCCCACATCTTCCTGTCTCCAGCCCCACTACTAATTCAGACCCTTGCCCAGCTCCCACATCTGCCTGTCAGCACCACGTCAGTCTGAGCTCTGTGTGTCTGTGCCCTGCCCCCAGAGTGCCTCATCCCAGCGCTGAGCCGAGCCAGCCTGCCTGGTGCTGCTGGGCAGGGGTCTAGCCAGCCGGGCCCCCCAGAGAACTGACCCAGCACAGCCGGGACTCTGTCAACCTGGTCCCACCCACATCATCATCCTGTGCTTCCTATTCCTCCCTCCCACGCAGCACTGCCCACTTGGGCACCCAGCTGGATGGCACTGGGGGTGTGACCAACATCACAGAATTTTGGACAATTCAAGATACTTTTAACTAATTTGAGAAATTTGGGGGAAGTTTGTTTCTGTATCAATTTCCCGCCTTTCACCATCAATCCCCCATCTCCTCCCCCGACACCTCTGCCTCCCATGTCATTGAGGGAGCCTTTCCCTGTAGGAACTGAAGGATGCCAATTAAGCAGGGATGCTTTCTCTTTGTAATGAATTTTCCCTCTTGCTATTTTTAACCTAAGGAAAAATATTTGTCCTTCTGTTTGGTCGAATTGCCTTGATGGTTGTGTTGTGGTGGGGAGGGGGCTGGGGTTCTGGTTTCTCTTCTCAGGGGCGCTGTCCACTGTAAAATACTTGGCTAAGGCAGAAGAAGGAACTTGAGAGTTGCTGCTAGTGGGTAACTTGAGTAACTGATTGGACCCAAGCTGAGTGTAGCAGAGGAGGTAACTCTGGGTGTGCGTTTCCCTCTAGCAACGTTAGGTTCTTTTATGGCCTCCAGGATCATAAGAGCTGAGTGATACACAAACCTTCAGTGTATTTATCCTCACACCAGCCGTGTGAAATAGGGAAACATTCTCACCCCGTAGCAAGGCACTATAGCCTTCCTCAGAGCCTGGGCCCGAGGAAGAGTCTCAACACCCCCGCTGGACAGAACCAGGCCCTGCAGGCCAAGCCACTTGGAAGCAGAGGGGCGGAGCCAGGGCCAGGGAGGGAAGTTTAAAAGGTAGCCCAGCAGTTCAGTCAGGAGGAAGCTGCTGCCGAAGGCAGACGTGTCTTCCCAGAGGCTACGGTCTAGGCTGGACCCAGGCCCTGCAGCTGTTGGGCGTAACCGCCCTGCCGACAGGAGCCTCCAAAGCCTCCCTGAATTGCCAGGCCTGAGTGACTGGGTAGGACCGCTAGACCCTGGGAGCTACCCGCTCCCAGGCCTGCTGGGTGGGAGAAACCCCTTGAGGTGGGCCCTGACCTGGAGGAGCTGCTTGATGTGGAGGACTCACCAGCGTGGACTGATCCCTGTGGACCAGAGGAACCCCTGGGGTGGATGACCCGTGGATGACCCGGAGGAGTTTTGGGAACTGCCACCAGTCGACAGTGAAGGACTCGCAGGATGCCCACTCGCCGCCTCCCCCAGCCACCTGGAGGGAGCTACGTGGATGCAGGTACCCGGGGATTGGGTGGGAGGAAGTAGCCTAGGGACAGTCGACCAGAGTGTGGCTGTGTGTGACTGAGTCAGTCAGCGCACTGAGGCTGGATCCACGCTGACTCAGTGGCAAAACGCTTTGCCACTGCTAGGACCCTGGGCTGGGAAGCAGTGGAGTCGGGTTGGCCTGAGTCTCCCTCCCCGCTTCCCTAACCACCCTGGGAGTGCTTGGCATCCTCTACACTGTTGGCCAGAGGATGCCAAGCTTTGCCAGCCCCACCTGACTGTAAGGCTGGTGGCTATAGACCACTGTGCCTGCTCTGCCCTCTTGAGGGCTGGGGGATGCAACCTGCTTACGTGCCCTGCCTGCTTGAGGGCCGGGGGCTGTAGACTGTACCGGCTCCTCCTACTTGAGGACTGGGGGCAACAGACTGCGTGTCTGCGCCGTCCCACCTGGGGGCCGGGGGTGCTAGACTACTCACCACCACCCTGCCCTGTTTGAGGGCTGGGGGCAATAGACCACTGGCCCACCCCTCCTGTTAGAAGGCTGGGGCGCCGCAGACCCCTTACCAGCCGTGCCCTATGTGAGGTCCAGGGGGCTACAGACTGGCAGGGAAGCCTGGCCCACCTGGGGCCCAGGGCTACAGACTCATAAGCAGGGAGCTAATTCCCCTTGGTGAAAGGCGCTGTGGCCTTCCTCGGAGTCTGGGCCTGAGGAAGGGTTGTGATGCCGCTGGCTGAACCGTGCCACTATCCTACACACCCCTTTTCACAGATGGGGACTGAGGTCCAAAGAAATGAAGTGACTTGCCTGAGGCCACACAGAGTCTTGAAAAACAGACTATAACCTGGGTCACCCCATGACCACTGGACAACCTCTGAAGTTACAGCTCCTCCTAATGCAGTTCTAGCCCTTGTAGTTGTGTTGGGGAAGAGGCGACATTCAGTGCACTGTAAACTTGCTGGGGCAGATCCCAGCAGTGCTGTGGAGCAATGAAACTTTACACCAGCGGAGGATCTGCCCAGAACTGTTTTCTCAGTGATAAATAAATAAAAGGTAGAGCAGGGGATTTTAAATTTAGGATCCTTCCACCACCATATTTATGTGTTTTCAGTGCAAAAGCAAACATGAGGTCATGATCTCATTATACCGTCCTACTGGAGATGAGGCAAGTGATGCTTTCACCTCAGTGTAGCTAATCAAGGTGACCCTTAACCTCCTGCCAAACACACTCCAACCCACAGAATTCTTCTTGACCAATTACAGTGAGGTGAAACCATCACTTGCTTTGTCTACACACAGACTGTACAAGGAGAGAGAGAAACCTACATCCCAGTGTAGACAAACCCCCACAGACTGTCCCTGGGAGCCAGTCCCATCCCATGAACACCTCCCTGGAACCCACAGCAATTCCTGATGGGAAGAAGAAATGTGAGCAACATAGCTAAAAAGATATGAAATATCTTTGAATAAATTCAATGTCTCTGGGAACAAAGAGGAGAATCAGCACCACGTATTCAGCCACTTCTCCACAGGGTACAGCTGAGGAATTCCTGATTTACATGGTTATAGACAGCACAAGAGACAGAGCACAGGTTGGATAGCAACATATCACAGTAAAATACAATCTCTCATCACAGGCACATGCCGGTATAGTCCCTGCCGGTGCTGGGTGCGACACAACCAAGTAGAGAAGCAAATCCCACAGCTATGCCTCCCAATAATTGCAGCTGGAAAATTAAAAAAGAACAAACAAGAATTGTCTTTGATGCTTTATTTACCCTAAAACCACAAATACCCAACATGGTGAAAAGGAACTGAGAAGCAGCTTCAATACCTACAACAATGAAAAGAGACTCGAAGATTTTGGGGGGGGAAAAATTAATGACACTAAAATGCCAACAAAGTCAAAGGCAATTTATGAGTCAGTCTCATCATCAGAATGTTTTTATACATCTCTGTCCCTTTTCTTTCATACTGTTAATTTTTACACACCCTTTTTCTAACCCTCATTTCCCATCCTGTTGATTTTTCTGTGTCTCTTCCACTCTCCTCTGGTCCCCGTCACAGTCACAGATCATTCCCTCTGACATTCTCCATTCTCTCCCTGAGTTTATCCCTTCCCCTCTCGCTGCCTCTGACTGGTTCCCCTCTACAGAGTTTTCCTCCCATTGTTTTCACAGCTATTTTACACCCTTTCTCCAGGCCTCTCTGGTTATTTTGTTTTACTTTATCTTTCCCTTTTGTTTCCTCTATTTGCTCTGGTTCAACTCACCCTGGCCCCAGGGACTCTACAGCATTGCCAACCACACAGGTTAAAAATCATGAGTCTGTACTGAAAGTCATGAAATTGAACCTGCAAAACATGAGGTTTCAAAACAACACAGACTGTATTCTGGGTGATCCTGTGATTTTTGAACTCTCCCTGCCCATCCCCTGCATGTGTGTGACAATTACTGTGGTGCCAGCCCTGCAGCGA
>ML681312.1:102571-167289 GCA_007922225.1 Emydura subglobosa
GCATCTGACGAAGTGAGCTGAGCCTCACGAAAGCTTATGCCTGCTAAAATTAAATTTGTTAGTCTTTAAAGTGCCACAGAACTCTCATTGTTTTTGCTGTATACAGACTAACACGGCTACCCCTCTGGAACTCATCTACCTCCTAGTACAGCCTCCACTCCCAGGTCAGGGAACAGAGAGGAAGATGCAGCTTTGGGGCAGAGCCAAATAAGAGCAGAGAGGAGGAGGTGGCATTGGGTGGGCAGCATTTCATGTGTTTAATTTTAGGGCTGTGTCTGTCATGGCAGGTGTTAGGTTGGTTTTAACTTTATCTACAAATTCATGAAAATGTTTTAAGTGGAATTTTCTTAAAAATAACTCCACCTGCAATCTCACCCTGTTTGTGTGCTCCTAGAGATTCCCCTACTTTTTTCTCCAGTTCAGATGGCAGAGTGTCTGGAGGGGGAAAAAATGGGAAAAGAGATGAGATTTCCATCAGATTTATAATGACGTTCCCATTCTTAACTAATTTAGCTTGGTTTTAATTCTGACAGAGAGAGAGACAGAGCGGGACAGAGACATGCCCAGGTCTTTAATAAAAATATAAACTAAGCTGAAACCTTGTTTTCCTCTTTCATTCAGGCATGTCACAGCAGTGGAATCAACAGCCATTAGGTCTGACAACCACCCTAGGACATACAATCTGTAAAAACAGATTTACTTTCTCCTCATTATCGTTTCCCCCTCTGCAGGCTTCAGCTGGTTTGTCTCAATCACCTCTTGCATTTTGTCAGACCCTAGACCCAGATCCTGTAAAGATGTTAGTGTGAATAGAACTTTCCACACTTTAGTCCCTTTGACATTACTGGGTTGCTAAGAGTTTGCAGGATCAGGACTCTTCATTGTAAGCCCCTTGGATCTGTTTACTCAGCATCTCTACAGAGCTTAGCACAACGGGGCCCTCGTCCTCCCTAGACTGAAACACATATAATAACAACTGATATTATAAGTGTGGAGATTTGAGCTAGGAGAGGGTCGGCTCAATGGCCATATTCATCCTGAACTAGCAAAGGGATGGAGGGGGCAGTTTGTGACTCCCCTAGTCAGTGGCTGGCGAGGCCCTTGCAGACCTTGACACAGGCTAGGGAAGTGCTAAGATCCAGCCAGAGCAGCACCAGTGTTTTTGTGATGCCCAAGAGCTTTGCAAGTTCTGTAGCTGGGAGAGAAAATGAGACACCCAAAATTAGGCCATTTTGCTACATTTGGGCCTCAATGTTGTGGTCTTTGTAATTCATGGATTAATGTGAGACATCCTGACACCTAGGCCCTGTTACACCTGCTCAATTTCTCTACTTTCCACCTTTCATTCAATAGACACGTCATCTAATTATGAACCACTTGGCCAAATCCTGCCTCTCCCACAGTCTCAGAAGCTCATCCCAATTTCTCCTCCGAGATCCCATTGTAGCACCTTTGAATGTCCTCAGAGTCTCCATTAGCTCAATAGTTTTCTGAGAGAAATCACTGAGTCTCTTTTCTTGTTCAGGAGAAATCTGCACCGGCTGTTGGAACTTCACCTTCTCACACCTGAAGAGAAAACTTCACATTCTTATGTTTCATGTAGTGACACATTATAATTTGTTGTTGGTGAAAGCTGCTGCTCTAATGGGCCTGGAGTTAGAATTCTTCTGCTTCTCCCAGCTTCAGAGCAGGTGCAGCACAGGCTGTGGCAGTGAAACCTTCCCTCTGAAGGTCCCATTAATATTCTTCAACTCTGGCCTGGAGAGATCAGTTCTGGGGATAAAAGGGGAACTTTTTTCACTCTATGGCCTCCATGCTGAGATGGGCAGGAGATTCCCATGTTACGTCTTACGGAAACCTGTTCACTAGGAACTAGGCCAGTGGTTCTCAACCTATGGCCTGCGGGCTGCTTGCAGCCCAATCAGCACAGAGCTGCAGTCCATGTAACATCCTCAGGGCCATACAGGTAGTATATATGTTGTGTGGATGCAGCCCGCATCACACATAGAGAGCTGCATTTTTGGTCCACAATGGTAGACTGAGAGGCACTGAACTAGACTGACACACCAACACCACCTCCCCAGCTCATTGCACACAGGTCTCCAAACAGTCCTGCGCTGGGAAAGACTCTTGATCACTGCTGCCCTGGGCTGAATGGTAACCAGCGCCCAGCAGTGAAAGGCCCATATTCCAGCCCCACTATCCTGAGGCAGCCAGTCCCCCAGGGATCTGACTTCTCTAGTAGAACTGTAGCTTCATCTTTCACACTGAATGGATCATTCTGGAGTCTTCAGGATAAGTTGATCAGAGAGGTTTGTATCCAACATGTGACCTTCCCCACACATTTTGCTGTGTGACCCTGGGGAGCTGTGCTGCTAACATGGTTTCCAAGCTTTATCCCAGCATTGTGAAGTGTGAGGGGGAGTGAGAAGGAGCCACGTACCTGCTCAAGGTGCTTCTGACATCCTAGAAGGGAAAGAGAAATATAATCTCAGTCCCACCTGACACACACCGGGGATCCAAGGGAAGGCATATTGCAAATATGAAGAAAACAAGCCCTACCCTGGCCCCAGGGCCATGGATTCACTGAGCTAATGGGGCTTTCCCATCTCTGATATCAATGTGCCTGTGACTCTGCAAAGAACAATAGTCATTCATGTGTCAGGAACACACACACTGAGTTACACTGAGGTCTCTGACTGCTGGACTCCCGTGCCCATGATTCAGGAGCTCTCCTGTCCCTGTGTTGGGGTCTGGGGTATCTCTAACTCAGTCTCACCTGCAGGAATTCACTCTCTGGCTTCTGACACTTCCTCTCCAACTCACTGATCAGCTCACTGAGATGAGAAATCTCCTCAGAGAGTTTGCTGATATTTTCATTCTGTATCTTCACAATCTCCTTGTCCAGCTTTTCCAGCTGGGCCAGTAGGAGTTGCTCTTGTTCCTCCAGGAACTGCCACAGTTGCTGAAATTCAGACACAATCTTCTGCCTCTTGGTTTGCGTTTTCTTCTGTATAAAAATAGGGAAAGGGCTGGTCAGAGACATGGATATAGCGTGGGGTCCTTTCATGGAGCACTGAGTGTGCAGGAAGAGGTATTTCTTTGCAACCCTAAGATTTCTGACACTTGACTCTACCCTTCCATTACTTTCCTTTGGCCCCATTATCTCTTAAAGGGGTATTTCCATGTCTGCCATGGTTAGAATAATATGTTATCAGTGATCTCTGGGAATTCGATTCCAGCGTAGCAGGAGGCAGGAATTTGCATTGCACTGTCACAGAGATGCCAGGGCAGAAAAAAGTTTCAAATGAAAAAACAGGGCAAGAAACGATGGCAGATGCAGCTGACAGCGCTTCACAGGTGACATTCAGTTCACTTTGTGAGAATTTGTGTGAAAGCCACAAGGGCTAGACATTAACTGATAAACTGAAATGAAACCCTCAATTCTGCACATGAATCTCACACAGGAATCCATGATCATGGAAAAATTCACTGAAGCCCACGTTCAGCAGGGTCATGGAGGAATCTGATATTAATTACAAGTTCCTGCAGGTTAATAATAATGGGTACCTACCAGATACGCTTGGCTTTTCTCCTCTTCAGTTAATTTAAATCCCAGGATCTTTTCTTTCTCTTCCCTCAGAGTCTTCAAATGGGACTGAATTTTTTCCTGAAGAAACAGAAATGATTTGGCTGGTTTTATTTTCAGGCAGACAGGATGTGTGTGTGACGTTCCCCTCCCTGCAATCTGGACTGGTGTGTGGCTGTGTCACTCCAATTCCTCACTCCTTGGCCCTGACTTACCCCGCTTTGCTGTGTGGATCAACCACTCATGGGTCAGCCCATGGCCAGCTTCCTGAAAGTAATCGGTCCCTGACCTAGTGAAGGAGCGCTTTTTGCCTGCTGCTCATGGGATTGACCCCCACAATCACCCCCAGTCCTAGATGCAACCCTAGGAACTGCCGTCTTGCAGGGTTCAGTGCTGTACACTGCACCCTGAAAGGTCATTTACATCTGTCCATCTATTTATCAAAGAAATTGATATGCACCAGCTCTGTCAGTCAAACTGAGGTCTCTGCACACACTCAATCCACATGCACTGTTTTAGATAAACAAACAAATAAGTTTAATGACTACAGCAAGATTTTAAGTGATCATAAATCAGATTAATATGAATCAAGAGATTAATATGAATCAAGGTGTTGGTCACAATTAACTAAAAGGTAACTCTGATCCTAAACTAAGCTTAATATTTCAGGAGCTTTTCAGTCTCTGATGTTAGCTTACCCACAGCTGGCTGAGATGCTTCTTGCAGCCAGGCCCTCCCCCCCAGTGGGTAGTTGTCAGTGTCCTTGATGTTGCTTAGAAAATGGATTCCAAGGGCAAGCCCCAAGACAAAGATGTCTCTCTCTTTTAACAAGTTTCCTCGATCCCCTGAGGTCAGGTGATCGGCCATGTCTGGCAATGGGCGTGATTTCTTCCACTTGAGCCAAAGTACTCAACGGTGCTTAGACCTGTCCATTGTCCCTGTATGCATGTCTCTGGGAGGCGTGGAACCTCAGCTTCGTGTTTCTCTGCATCTATTCAAGCCATGTGAGACACACATTTGGGGATCTGATATAGCAGCGTTTTATATCTGTATATATGTATGACATTGCAGGAAACATGCCACCATAATGATAATGTTCAGTGTGTCATGAGCATTCCAAAACCACCTTACATGACATGCTTAGCATTAGACAAGACACGGTTACATGAGTGTCAAGGATTATGGAAATCTGGTTCATGAGCAAGCTATAGGCCTTGTACACATCTGGTTCAGAGGTCAACAGAGAGTTTGAAATTAATGTTCTCTTTCTCCACTGCATTACACCAGCAGGAAACTGAAGCCCCATGGTGGTGAATCGATAAATCTACTTTTGAGAAGGTTTAACTGACAGTGACACAAATCCCAGAAGCCACCAGGGTAAGAAAAATGGGCTGGATTCTCAAAGGAGCCCGACTCCCACTGATCATAAGTCCTGAACCCCTGGAATTGCACTGGTTGGGCAGAACTGACCTAAGGTCTATGGCAAAGCCCAGTAGCTGTGCTAAGAATACTTAGGGTTAGGGTTCGTTGTCTTAAATCCTTTCTGCTGCAATGCCCTCTGGGTCGGTATCACCCAGTTCATAACAAGGCTCTTAAAAGAGGTGGATTCTGGGAGAGTTGAAAAGGCTGCATTGTGGGACTCATGGAGCCACTTTGGCTGGTCCTCGCCCACACACACAATGCAAATAGTATTTGGCACAGACCTGCACTGGGATGTTCACTATCATGAGCTCACAAACACACCCTGCAGCAACAACTGGATGTTTCCCTTCCTGAAACTGATTCTGCTCTTTCCTGAGCTGGAACGATCGCCCGGGTAACATTAAACCTTCTGAAGCTTTTTTGCAAATTGTCCCAGGAGGGCTCTGATCCTGCAATCAGCCCCTTGTGTCGGGTCACGGGGGCATCAGCAGCACATGTGCAGATGAGCTTGCAGTAGCAGGGTCTGTGTTTCTCAGGAGTGATACTATATTCACAGGCTAAAGCTGTAGTGAAGCTGGAATCAGTGTTTAAAAGACCTGATTCCCACAGACACTAACACTGCTCTGGAAAGGGACCTTGGTTCTGGCTGTGTCCCCAATCATTGATGTGATTGTTAACACCCCAGCTCCTGGACGCATGTGATTAGGAGAGTCTCAGCTTTCATTTTCCAAGGCTATGTCTACACTGCAGCATATGTTGTCATCACTTATACAGCTCAGGGGGGTGAATAAATCACACCTCAAGTGACATAAGTTACACATTAGAGAGCATCGGGGCAGTTGCACCGCTGTAAACTCTCTGCTGTAGCCATTCCCTAAAATAAGGATGTTCCTCGCTCTTATGGCCACAAAGAAAACCTGAAAAAGTTGGAAATGAGACTCAAGTGCATCCTAAAGGCTTAGGACCCCAAAGGCAAATGAAAAGGACCCAACATTTAGTTCTGTTATTAATTATCATATTCATATTAATATGATTATTAAATCTCATGATACAATCTCATCACTTGGGGAGACTGGATTCATGATTCTTCAGTGCCTTAGTTTGGCAATACCATGACACGGAGCATTCAGCTGTTAGCTCTCTGTGAGTTACCCACGGAAAGCCCCTACATCACTGTGTGAACAGCAGTCACTAGAGAGGGGATTAGACCGAGACAGAAAGGGGTGGGAATGCAGATGGAGCCGGGGGCCCCAAGCAGCAAATGGGAACAGCCCCCCTGAACTGGGGGAGAAGGAAAAGGGATCTATATTTGTTAAGGTCATTTGAATCTTAGCTGGAGAAGACAGGCCTGAAAACATAAACAGATCAGTGCCAATGCAGCACTGCCAGCACCAAGGCCTGGATCCAGAATGGGACTTGGGCATTGCTGCACGGCAAGTTGTGGTGCCTAGAAAAATGAATGGAACAACCCTGTGATCCACAAAGCCAGAGACACCCAGGCTCTTATACAATGCATGGGAGAGACAGGAACCTTAGAATATGATCCATGAAAGACAGGCTGGAGCTAATAGGGCGTGTGTCCTAAAACCTGCCACCCCCCCACCAAGATATTTGGCACCTAAGTCTGGGCTGCAGGGAATGTGTGACTCTATTGAAGATCCACAGACAGGAACCCCATTCCTGGAGCCCAGTGGGTTAGGCACCAGAGCTGTGTCTTGCAGGAAATGCGGGAGGAGGAGGGGGAGGTGCTGCCACCTCCTTTTGTTTAAAGCGGGACTCTTCTCAGTGCTGGAAAATCCTTGAGCTTTGTTGTGCCTCACGGGATGTGACACTCAGCCAGTGATCCACATTTGGGGCCATATGTCCTAGGGGTTCCTGAGGAGCAGGGCCACCCCCCAAATCTTTTCTTAAGGCTGCCATGTTTTGGAATTGTCTATTTGTCTAGAGCTGAGGATCAAACCACAGGTCTGATACTGGCACAATGGTGTTACTTGCTTGAGGGTTACCCTGGGCAACCCTCCTGCCCTGCATGGGGAAGCAAACTTCAGATATGATAAGCAAAAGGGTTTGGTTGAACTGTCAGGTTCTTGACTAAGGGTCAGAAACCAAAGAACTACACTGAGCATGTGCAGAGAGAGTGTAGGGCGTTGTCAGTTAACTCCCTGTGGCTCAGGGACTTGAAAGGCTCAAAGGGCAATTTTGCAGCCATTGAACCTTAGAAATACACAGGCAATGTGAGTTCAAACACAGCCCTGAGCAGAAATCATACATCATTGTCGAAAGGGAAAAGTGCTGGATTCTGCCTCTGGCAAAGGGGTATTTTTTATTTGGGAGGAAAAGCAATCTGAATACAGCAGAAAATTCAGAAGGTGATCAAACTGTCTTTGAAAAGAAAAGAACTGAGACATACAGATGCTTGTTTGGAGAGAATAAATTTGTCTCCACTCATCTTTATAGATTGCAAGCTCTTTGGGGCAGATATGTAAGCTGCCAGCACAGATTTGTGTATCCTGTGTCTTTTCTTGGAACAGGGAGCTGGGTGCACTGCCTTCTTCCCCAGCTGCTGCACACACAGAGCCCCCAGCTGGGGAGAGGTGGATGAGGGCCCCAGAGACATAGATCTTGCAGTGAACACTCCATTGATACCCATGGGGCAGTTCCTTCCACTCAGAGCTGTCGGCTCAGGCTCTCTGCAGACTCAGGCACACGTCACTGTAGCACTTACCCTTGGGTCACATTTTCAAGCATTTTTTTTCAATCACGTGGGCTAGAAAGTGATGTTTTGTTTCTGATTTTTTTATTGTGAGACCTGAGGGTCTGTTTTAATCACGGGACTCCAGAGACGGGTCCCTTGGGAAGATCCCCTAGTATCTGTGCTGAAACCCACGCATGTGTACATGTCCCATGCAGCCGAGTGAGGGCTGCTGGGTCTATGCTGACTGCGAATGGCCGGCTGGCAGTGCCTGGCTGTCAGGGCTGTGGTGGGAGCAGCTCGTTCCTTCCATATTTGGTACCTCTCGCTTCAATCCTGTGAGCGAGGAAAGTGCCTCACACGAGCTCTAGTGCCCACCTCTCCCTACAGCACAGTGCCGGGGGGGCCAGGCTGGACAGCATCAGTGGCCAGGCTCCCTGCCCATGTGAGGAGAAAGGAGACTGCAGGGGAGAGATTTAGGAGGAGTCAGAGATGAAGGGGCAAAGTCTGGGACAATGGGAGATTCTGTGGCTCTGCGAGACTCTGGCTACATCCACACGACAGCTTAGCTTGGTGTAAGTGATGTCACTCCAGTGTGTGAATAAACCACCCTCCTGAGTGACAGAAAGTTACAGGACCTAAGCACTGTGTGACAGGCTGTATGGGCGGGAGAGCCGCTGCTTGTCGGGGCTGGAGTAATTAAGTCGATGGGAGAGTCTCTACCTTCGGCTTTGAGCGTATGCACTAGCAGCGCTGCCGTGGTGCAGCTGCATGGCTGTGAGCTCTGTAGTGTAGCCAGGGCCTTAGTCTGGAAAGAAAAGGATTGAATTAACCCAGATCCGGAGAGTTTCCTACCTTGTATTTCCTGGCAGCCTCTTCCATGAGAAGCACCAAGTGAGATCTGTGCTCTGGGGATCTCTCACAAACCACACACATGGCTTCCCTGTCCTCTTCACAGAACAGATCTAGGGCTCTGTCATGTCTCTCACACAGATTCCCTCCTCCTTGTTTGAAATCCAGGTGTTTGATTTTTTCCACTATATTTGCTAGCTGACAGTTGTTCCGGAGAGATCCTGCCTGGATCCGGGCTCTGCAGTTGGGGCAGCACAAAGGGTCATAGTCCCCCTCTGTCCATGTCTCCCTGTACTGAATAATGCAGGCTTGGCAGAAATTGTGCCCACAGTGTGTGGTCACCGGGTTCATCAGATATTCCAGGCAGATGGGACATTTGGTTTCCTCTTGGATTTCCTGTACCGGAGTCGCTGAGGCCATGGTTGCTGGGATCTCTGCTCTTCTGTTCCCGCTGCACAGAAATGGTTTGGCTGATAATGGAAGGGGCGTGTCCCACTGACATCAGCTGCACAGGTGCAGAATAAAGTGAAGAAAAAGGAGAGACCAGGAGGTGGAGCAGGAGAAAGATAAGAAAAGAAGGAAGCAGGTGCTACCTAGGCAAGGAACGGGAGCAGCAGGGTGTAAAGAAGCAAAAAGGGAATGAAAGGAAAAGGGGGGAAGGAAGCAAACAAACAAGAACACAAAAGCTTAAACTCAGCATCTGTCTATACAGTAGGTGTCCAGGTGATCGGTCAGGATTGTACTTGGACGGCTAGCCCACGCCATCCCCTTGCTGCTGTGACCCCACTACTATTGGTAGCGTGTTAACTCCAGTAGAGTCAGCTCGTGCACGTCTACCGAGCTGGGAATCACACCTCCCAGGTGCTGTGTAGACGTGCCCTCAATCAAACTAGGACATTCTGAATTCATAGTGAGAGCGTTCACAGCCACACGCAGACTTGCACTGAAACAACAATAGCTGGGAGCTAAACCCCACTGAGTTATTTCAGTGATAATGTGTGTGCAGAGGATCCTTGGCTTGACTGTGTCTAACTGAACATCTGCCCCTGCGCCTGGGACCAGCCGCTTACAGGGGCTCCCTGGGTTAAAGTCAGAGGTTGCTGGAGTGGGCTAGTGACAAGGCAAGAAAACGAGGAGCAACCCTTGAGCTGTCAGGTGATTTTATGGCAAATCTTCTAAGCTTTATGACTTTGCCATCTCAAGGTTACAGCCCAGCCCATTCACAATGCCAGTGCAGAGCTGGAGAGAAGATTTTAGGTTTCAACTTTGTACAACTCCACATACAGAACAGAAAGTAACAAACCTACTCACCCTCCCCCACCCCCAGCTGTCCCAGTCTCTTCCCATAGTTTTTTCTCATTAGGCCAATACCGAACCCATAATCACTGTGTGGACTGGATTTACGGTGGAGAGAGAAAGGGGGGAAATACGTGCCAGGGATCCATGTTTTGGTTTGTCTGGCTCTGGGGAGATGAGTGTCAGCTTGGAAAGACAGGACAACGAGGACTGGTCAGCACAGAAAGCTGGATATGCTGAAGTCCACAATCAGCAGCAACGTACTCCTGTGCACAGGCTCTTTGCTGAGGGATTCCCTGCACATGTTTCCCACCAACACATTTGCTGCCGTAGGTAGATCCTGACTCGGGTTTTACCATTGCTTCTTTGACCTGAGCAGTTAGCCAATGTGACACGTCCGTGCCCAGGGTAGCCGCCACCTGAAAATGCCAAGGTCAGGGCAGGCTGCAAAAGGAGAGCAGATTCTCCCAGCGCTGGTGGGTAACACTGAAGTCAGACTTCCCAATCAGCCACAAACTGCGCTTTTGATTCCCCACACTGGTTATCAAGAAGCTAAAACAAAAATACACACAGCCCCCTTTACTGCATTTCAACCTCCGGCTCCCAATCAGCCAGTAGGTCCAGTAAAGAGAGAAGTTATTTAAAACTCTATGCTCTTTACCAAAACGGTTCTCCTGACCCCAAAGGATCAGCCACAGTACCAGATCAATATGTTTGGATCTTACCCAAAATACCATGCTGCCAGCCAATCCTTTAGTAACTAAAACTGAAGGTTTATTATAAAAGGAAAGAAACAAACTATAAGATAAATGTTAAATGATTAAAGCAATCATATGCATACAAATGATTGGAAAGTCTATATAGATCAGGTTTCCAGTAGAAATGTGGAGTTTACAGGCTTGTATAGTCCCTCTGGTGAACATTCAGACCCTGGATGGGTCTCAGTCCTTTGTTTCACAGCTTCAGTTACAGATGAATTGATCCAGAGGAATGAAGACTAAATAGTCCATGTGCAGAGTTTGTTCAAATTCCCCCAGGAGAATTAGCAGGGTGATTCAAGGCTGGTGCTGGGATCTCAATCTTGTGATCCAAGCTTTTCCTGACAAGCTTGGACAGATTTGAGATAAAAAGGATCAGTCCCCTAGAGTCTTTTATAGATCCAAGCAGGCTGACCAATGTTTTCTTGACAGAAGGTATCTCCTTAAGGAATTAATAAATGATTACTTGGGATTCTGAAGTACCATCTCCCATGTCCTGTGCACACTGGTAACTAGTTACATTAGCACAAGGTAATTGGCCGTTTACAACCATTCACAGGTATTCACTACTTACACTTCAAAGAGAAACACAAACAATAGTATTGTTACATTCAAAGTTCCATCTGAATGTTCATATGTTCCTTTTGAACTCTTAAGCAATAGAACAGTGACAGACAGGAAAGCAGTTTATCTGCATTGCTAACCGCTAACAAGAGATACATAAATAACATCAAATAACTACCAACAATACACCTGCATATCAAAGCTCTAGTCTACTTATAAGGAATGACCCTCACTACCATTGTGTTTTCCTATAATATATCTTGAAAGGTCAGAGAGTTGGGCCATGCAACTTGCAAAGTTGCTTGACTTTTTCGGGCCTAGCATCACAGCCAACATTTGGGGCCTCCACTGGGAGGAGAAATTGATGACAGGAGTCAGGTATTCCTTGGATGCAATTGTTAGTATTTACAAACAATGTCCACACATTCCTGTGTGCTGAGCACAGGAGAAACAAACAGCAGCAGGCAGTTTCCTTACTCAGAAACCATGTCTGCCTTTGCAGGGAATCCTGTGCCTGAAGCAAGCTCTGTCTCTGTTTCCTGCCAGGATCACACTCATGGCTGTATCTCTTGGCTTTCTGCTTCACGCACTGTACACAGCTGCCAGCTAATCCCTGGGCCCCTGTGTTTTCAGCCTATTCCAAGAAAACCACTATGAGGCCTGGTCTGCACTTAAGCATAGATCAACCTAATTACATCACTCAGGTAATGTTGTGCCCTGAGTACCATGGCGAGATCGACCTAACCCCCGTGTAGACAGAGGAATTCTTCCATTGACCTAGCTACTGCCTCTCAGAAGGATGGATTAACCAGAGCGATGGAAAAACCACTTCTGTCAATGTAGGAAGCATCTACAGTAAGGCTCCTCAGTTACACAGTTGTAGCACTGTAGCTGTGCTGCTGTAGAGTAGACATATCCTTATTCTTCCTGAGGCCTGGTCTGCACCTAAGCCTTAGGTTGGCCTACCTACATCACTGAGACCTGTGAAATATTTCACACCCTATGTGACGTAGTTACTTGGATCTAACCCCTGGTGTAGACGCAGCTGGGACAATGGAAAAATTCTTTGTCAGCCTAACTACTGCCTTTGGCAGAGGTGGATTAACTGCACTGATGGAAAAACACCTTGCATCGATGTAGGAAAGGCCTACCCTAGACCCTCATTTCTACTGCTTTTGGAGATGAATGAATAAAATAGATACGATTTGGTTACCTATCATGACCCACCACTGCTTAATGGATCCAGGAAGAGAACCCTGGAGTCCTGATCTCCAATATTCTAATCTGTCCAGTAAGCATTTGTGTACCCACTGGCACAGTGTGTGTCAAGTTCCCCTTCAGTGATTGGACTCAGAAATAATGGCAATTCCTCCTGAAGTCCAGGGAAGCAACACTAGAAATCCTGCTGCTGTGGGAGTGAGTATTGTGTGGTTCCATTTGAAATATATTTTTGTTTCTTTTTTAATAGTTTATTTAATTCACAGGATAGTTAAAACTGTTATAATCAGTTGATTGTGGCGCGTTGTGCCATAAAATCCAGGTATTCCAGATTCCAAACCTCTGTCACACATTTCGATACTGACTATCATCATAGAGACATACACTGATATCCTCACTGGTATGGGGTTTACACAACCAATTGGGGGAGGGGGAGAATCCCATGTCTTCCTTCAAAAACCACAGCTGGGAAATTAAAGGGAAATAGATAAGAAGAATGATTTTTATGTTTCATTTACCTTAAGTAAATGTCAGGCTTAAAAGGAGCTGAGAGGGAACTTTCATAACCAGAACAAGTGGTAAATACATCTACAGATTTAAAGACGTGTTGCTCTGAAAGGTAACAGAATGGAAATACTGTCCATGAACTCTAGAGAGGAATTAATGTTATGGTCTCACTTTCAGAAACATTTTATAGATCTCCATCTCCCTCTCACGTTCTCTTTCCTTCTCCCCTTTCTTTCATTTCATTCAGTTTTACACAGCATTTTCTCTAGCACTTTTTTCCCAGCTGTTTATGTCTCTGAGTCTCCCTTACTTTTCTCTAATCCATGTCACAGATCAACACAGCTCAGGGCCCCAGTTTCCCCAGGCTTTTCTCTTGTTTTACTTAATTTTCGCCTTTTCCCATTTCATTTTTTCTCTCACTTCTGATTAAATCTACCCAGTGCCTGATGTCCCACCCCACACCCCGCACAGCGACTTCTTCTCCAGCCAGGTGACATCTCCCCACCCCCAACGACTTCTCACAGCTGCATCCCTTCCCTCAGGGAGTAAATTATCATAGTGTGTTTCCCATAGCCCTGCAGCCCCGCCCCCCCACTCCCCCCTCCCGCAACATACTATAAAAACTCCAGCTCTGGCCAGCTGCGCCTGAATTTAAGCCTCCCTGGGGGCTGGAGGTCACACTCGCCACACTCCCTGGGTCTCCCTCTCCCAGGCTCCCTGCTGGTGCCGAGCCTCCACCTTCTCCCCCAACCCCCCAAACCCTCATTAATTAATACTGGGTCCCGGCCACCCCCACATCTGCCTGTTCCCAGCCTGGCTGTTAATTCTGCCCCCTGCCCAGCCCCACATCTGCCTCAGGGCTCCTCTGCTCCCCCTGCAGCTCCAAGGGTTCTTCACCCTCCTCCCCCACGAATCCCTGGTATAGCAGGGAAGGAGACGAGGAGCTTCCAGGGGTCATAGAGATGAAGGGTCTGCGACTGGTTAGATGGGAGTCTTCAGGGTCACAGAAACTAGGGTGTGTGAGGTTAAAGAGGCTGATTTCAGGTCCCCAGTGGGATATTCACATGCTCTCCCACCTTCCCCCCGTGTCTCAGGGACACAGGCTGAGCTGGGATCCTGGCCCCACCCAGAGCCAGGGGTGGATTCTCTCCCCAGGGACAGAAGCTGATGGGAAAGTGAAGATCGGGGCCTGGTCACCAGCATTGAAAAATGTCACCTGCCCCCGGTCACAGTCCAGACACACCCGGATCCTGCTAGGGACCTGGCGCTGCGGCAAGGGGGTTTCAGGGGAGGTGAGAGCCCGGAACTGACCCAGCCACCGCCCCACAGCCCAAATCCCCCCCTCAGGGCAACGGCTGATCCCTCCCTTCCTCCTCACAGACTCTCTGGCCACGCCCACAGCCCAGTATCCCCCACTCCCCAACTCCACCTCCCAGCAATGTCTCCCCGAGGTGAATCCCTCACAGCCCAGCACACAGGACACAGTATCAAATCTCTCAGGGTTGTCGGGGAGATCCTGCCGTGTGTCTGCCCTTCTCACACTTTTCCCATCCTCAGACAGGACAAGCTGACAATGAGCCGTGCCTAGATCCAGAGTCACATTCGCTGCGGGGAGAGAGAATCAGAGCGTTAGGGGCAGAGCTCCGCGCTCGGAGAGGCTGGGACAATTTCTCACACTCCCCAGCAGCCCTGTTCTGGCTGGGACACTCCTGGATCCCAGGGAGCTGCCTCTCTCCTGAATACCTGAGGCTGAGCAGAGCTGTCACTGCAGTGCCTGTAATGGGAACCACTTCCTATATTTCTCATTTGTTTACAGAGGCTTCAGCTCCCTGATGCCCCTGCTGGGGCTGCTCCATTCCCAGCTGCAGAGACACACCAAGGAAGGGGTCAGAAGCTTTTAGTGAGGAGGGAGCAGAGGAGGCAGGTACCAGCTTTAAACTCCTGAGGCAACCTGCCTCCTAATGCAGCCTCCACTCCCAGGCCAGGGAACAGAGAGGAAGATGCAGCAGTGGGACAGAGCCAAATAAGAGCAGAGAGCAGGGGGTGGCATTGGCTGGGTAGCATTTCATGTGTTTAATTTTAGGGCTGTCTGTCATGGCAGGTGTTGGGTTGGTTTTAACTTTATCTACGAATTCATGAAAATGTTTTAAGGGGAATTTTCTCATAAATTAAAAATAAACTCCACCTGCAATCTCGCCCTGTGTGTATGCTCCTAGAGATTCCTCTACTTTTCTCTCCAGTTCAGATGGCAGAGTGTCTGGAGGGGGAAAGGAGAAAAGAGATGAGATTTCCATCAGATTTATAATGACATTCCCACTCTTAAATGACCTAACTTGGTTTTAATTCTCACAGAGAAAGAGACAGAGATACGCCCAGGTCTTTAATAGAAATATAAACTAAGCTGAAACCTTGTTTTTCTCTTTCATTCAGACATCTCACAGCAGTGGAATCAACAGCCATTAGGTCTTACAATCATCCTAGGAAATACAATCTGTAAAACAAATTTGCTTTTCCCTTATTATCCCTTCCAACTCTACAGACCTAAGCTGGTTTGTTGCAATCACCTCTTGCATTTTGTTGGACCCTAGACCCAGATCCTACAAAGACGTTAGCATGAATAGAACTTTCTACACTTTGGACCCTTTGACATTATTGGGATGTTAAGAGTTTGCAGGGTCGGGGCTCTTCGTTGTAAGCCCCTTGGATCTATTTACTCAGCATCTCTGCAGAGTTCAGCACAACAGGGCCCTCATCCCCCATAGACTGAAATACACATAATAACAATTGATTTTATAAATGTGGAGATTCAAGCTGGGAGAGCGTTGACTCAATGGGCCAGATTTACCCTGAACTGGCAGAGGGATAGTGGGGGCAATTTGCGACTCCCGCAGTCAATGGTGCAGAGGCTCATGCAGACCTTGGCATAGGCTAGGGAAGTGCTGAGATCCAGCCAGAGCAGCACCCATGTTTCTGTGACCCCCCAAAAGTTCTGCAAGTTCTGCAGTTGGGAGAGAAAATGAGGCCATTTTGTTACATTTGGGCCCCAATGTGACCTTTGTAATTCATGAATTAATGTGCGACGTCCTGACACCTGGGGCTTTGTTACACCTGCTCAGTTTTTCTACTTTCCACCTTTCATTCAATAGACATGTCATCTAATTATGAAACAATTGGCCAGAGCCCTTCCCCTCCCAGTCTCAGAGGCTCATCCCAATTTCCCCTCCGAGATCCCATCGCAGCACCTTTGAATGTCCTCAGAATCTCCATTAACGCAATAGTTTGCTGGGAGAAATCACTGAGTCTCTTTCCTTGTTCAGGAGAAATCTGCACCGGCTGCTGGAACTTCCCCTTCTCACACCTGAAGAGAAAACTTCATATTCTTATGTTTCATGTAGTGACACATTATAATTTGTTGTTAGTGAAAGTTGCTGCTCTAATGGGCCTGGAGCTAGAATTCCTCTGCTTCTCCCAGCTTCAGAGCAGGTGCAGCACAGGCTGTGGCAGTGAAACCTTCCCTCTGGAGGTCCCATTAATATTCTTCAACTCTGGCCTGGAGAGACCAGCTCTGGGGATAAAAGGGGAACTTTTTTCATTCCATGGCCTCCATGCTGAGTTGGACAGGAGATTCCCATGTTACATCTTACAGAAATCTATTCACTCGGAACTAGACCAGTGGTTCTCAACCTGTGGCTCGCGGGCTGCTTGTAGGTCAATCAGCACAGAGCTGCAGTCCATGTGACATCCTCAGGGCCATACAGGTGGTATATATGTTGTGTGGATGTGCCCCACATCACACACAGAGAGCTGCTAATGTGGCCCACAATGGTAGGCTGAGAACCATTGAACTAGTCTGATATACCAACTCCCCCTTTCCAGCTCATTGCACACAGGCCTCCAAACAGCCCTGCGCTGGCAAAGGCTCTTGATCACTGCTGCCCTGGGCTGAATGGTAACCAGCGCTCCAGCAGTGAAAGGCCCATATTCCAGCTCCACAATCCTGAGGCAGCCTCTCCCCAAGGATGTGGCTTCTCTAGAAAAAACTTTAGGTTCATCTTTCCCACTGAATTGATCATTCCAGAGTCTTTAAGATAAGTTGATCAGAGGTTTGTATCGAAAATTTGACCTTCTCCACACATTTTGCTGTGTGACCCTGGGGAGCTGTGGTGCTAACATGGTTTCCAAGCTTTTTCCCAGCATTGTGAAATGGGAGTGGGAGTGGGAAGGAGCCACGTACCTGCTCAAGATGCTTCCGACATCCTAGAAGGGAAAGAGAAAAAACGAATCTCAGTCCCACCTGACACAGACCGGGGATCCAAGGGAAGGCATATTGCAATATGAGTAAAACAAGACTGCCCTGGCCCCAGGGCCATGGATTCACTGAGCTAATGAGTCTTTTCCATCTCTAATATCACTGCCTTTGTGGCCCCGCAAAGAACAATAGTCATTCACATTTCAGAAAAGCTCACACTGAGTTACACTGAGATCTCTGACTGCTGGACTTCTGTGATCATGCTTTAGGAGCTGTCCTGTCCCTGTGTTGGGATCTGGAGTATTGCTAAATCAGTCTCACCTGCAGGAATTCACTTGATCGCTTCTGACACTTCCCGTCCATCTCACTGATCAGCTCACTGAGATGAGAAATCTCCTCAGAGAGTTTGGTGATATTTTCATTCTGTATCTTCACAATCTCCTTGTCCAGTTTTTCCAGCTGGGCCAGCAGGAGTTGCTCTTGTTCCTCCAGGAACTGCCACAGTTGCTTAAATTCAGACACAATTTTCTGCCTCTCCTTTTCTATCTGTTTCTGTAAAGCAATAGGGAAAGGGCTGGTCAGGGATATGGAGGCAGCCTGGGGTCATTTTGTGGAGCGCTGAGTGTACAATAGGGAGAATTTCTTTGCAGAACCTAAGATTTCTGACACTTGAGAACACTTCTCTTGAGAGACACTTCTAACTTGTGGTTACCTGGGCGAGGACTCTCTCCAACCTTTTTCATTTCTCCCCAGTGTCTCTGAAAAGGGAGGTGTCCATGTCTGACGTGGTTAGGACATTGTGTTATCAATGACCTCTGAGAACGGAGAACCTGAGCAGCAGGAGCAGGACTCAGCATTAAAAAGAAGTTCCAGGGGGAAAAAGAACCAAATAATTGAACATTGCAAGAAATGATGCAGACACAGAGAAAGCCACAAGGGCTAGAAATTAACTGAAATGAAAGTTTCGTTTCTGCACATGAATCTAACACATAAAATCTGTGATCATGGAGAAACATACCCACACTCATCAAGGCCACTGAAGAATCTGCCTACAAACGTCTCACCACAAATTTCCACAGGTCAATAACAACAGATACCTACCAGATACTCCTGGCTTTTCTCCTCTGCAGTCACTTTAAATCCCAGGAGCTTTTCTCTCTCTTCCCTCAGAGTCTTCAAATGGGCTTGAATTTTTTCCTGTAGAAATAGATACGATTTTGGAAGTTTTGAAGGCTGAGAAGGGGTGTATAGGGGGATGTTTTTCCATCCAATTCCAAGGTAACTATTGTTTCTAATTGATTTATGACATCACGGCCACCAAGGAAATGCAACCTAACAATGAAGACTGAGACTGTGTCGTATTCCCAGTTGTTTCCAATTCAAGTTCAGTCTTTTTGTGAACTAGAGACAGACCTCACTTCTCCAAGCTTGACTGGTCTTTATTAATTTATTAGTAATACAGCACATAACAGGAAACTGGAGTGACATGGGGCTGAATCAGTTAATGTGGTTTTCAGAAGATTAAATGAACAAAATGATTCAAATCCCAGAAACCAGCAAGGCTCGAAATATGGACTGAGATTCTCTGAGGAGCCCAAATCCCAATTGAAGTTCAGCCCTGAAGTCCTGTGGATTGTTCTGGTTGGACAGAACTGGTCTAAGCACTAGGGCAATCCCCGTTAGACATGCTGATGTGTGTTCAGAATGGTTGGGGTTTGCCCTAGTGCTGTGCTGAACGCTTTCAGGAGAAATGCCACACACACAATAAATCAGACTGACACAAATCAGCTCCACCTCTTGGTTAGTTTTGCTGCAATCTGGTCTAATCCCAGTGGTATGTGGCATGAATCTGCACAGTTCGGAGCGCTTTCGTGGATGGACTCAGGGTGCTCAGGGTCCACACAGCGTTTAGCTCAGTGATCTCCTTTCTAGTGCAGGCCGGCATTAGTAATTAACTCCTCTTGGAGCAACAGAGGAGCTCAGAATCCTAGTGGGAAACCTCATCTTCCTGCTGGGCCTGGGATCTTCATCAAGGCGTCTTTCCCTCCTGATGGCTGCACTTCATTATGGTTTGGTGATGATGAGGTAGCAGCATTCCCAATGGTTAGAGCCCTGGCCTTGGCCTGGGAATACTTAGGCTCTATTCCCAGCTCTGTCACTGAGCTGCTGGGTGACCCTGGGCAAATCACTGCCCTCCTCCATGCCTTGGTTTCCCTTCCTGCCCTATGTCTGTCCTCTCTCTTTAGAATGTAAACTGCTCAGGGCAGGCATTATCCCCACTGTGTTCTGTACATGATCCAGCACAGTTGAGGTCAGATCTCACTTGGGTTCTGTTGGGGCTGTTGGAAGGGAAATCATAATAAATCCTGTGATACATATTAGTAATAAAAACAGTAGCTTGTAATTTGCCCTTCTCCAGTCTGAATGCAACACTCTCACATAGATCAGCCTGCAGCTCTTGAGATTTAAACCTCACTGATCTTTTCAGTTTCAGTTCTGTAAAATATTCCTTTAGTTCACCAGGAAGAGCTGGGTTTTAAAAGGATACAACTTCCCGGATAAAGTTTCCCACAACAGAACAGATATGGTTAAAGCTTTCATTTTTGGCTTCTCTTGCCATGCTGCAATATCATTTCCTTTTTATAGCTTCTTTCTTACAACGAAGGCTTTTCAGAGCTGAATGACACAGTGACCCCAATCATGGAAGGAGACAGGTATCGAGTGTGTCAGGCAATTTGTGATGACATTAATCTATAATTAAAATCCAAAATTATTACCCATTAGACTGGACAGATGCCCTACCTTGTACTCCTCGACAGCCTCCTGTATGGGAACCACCGTGTGAGACTTGTGAGCCCGAGATCTGTCACACACGACACAGATGGGGGTTTGATCCTCTTTGCAGAACAACTTGAGAGGCTCCTGGTGTTCCCCACACACTCTCTCCCTTCCTGCACCCTTTGTTACCATTAAACTCAGGCGTTTGGCTATTTCTACAACATTTGCCAGCTGCCTGTTTGGTCTGAGGTTTCTGTGTTGCACAGCTTGTCTGCACTGAGGGCAGGAGACGTCTGTATCCGATCCCCCCCAGCACTCAGTGATGCAGGCTTGGCAGAAGTTGTGCCCACACTCCAGAGCGACAGGTTCTCTGAAATACTCCAGACAGATGGGACAAGTAGCTTCCTCCTGGAGACTTTCCACGGGGTTCTCCATCGCCATGGCTGACTCTGGACAGTGTAGCTGGGCTAGTTTCACTTTCCTGATATCAGAAATATGCCCCACCTGCAGCAGCAACTGGGAGTTGTCTTTCTTAGAACTGACTCATGCTGTTTGCCCAGCTGAAATGTGTCCATTGGTAAAGTTAGAACTCTGGAGGCTTTTGTGAAAAATGTACCACTGGGGCTCTGGTCCCACAATCAACCCCCTGTGCTGGTGTGGAGAGTCACTGGGGCTTCACAAGGGCATCAGTGTCTGTCCATGATGATCAGCTAGCAGGTCTGTGTGCTAAGGAGAGATTAAATCCACAGGCTAAAAAGCTGGTTAAGTTGGAATCAATGTTTGAAAGGCCTGATTCTCATTTACACTAAGTCTGCTCTGCCTCTGCGTAAAGGGGCCACAGTGTCACCAACTCTCATTATTTTATCATGAGTCTCACAGTATTTAGTGTTTAACACCCAGCTCCCAGAAGCATGTGATTAGCTGAGAATCTTGGCTGCCATTTTCTAAAATAAAAACGTTTCTAGGCCTTGTGGCTGCAGAGGAAAACTTGAAATATTCCCCCAAGCTTCAGATGTATAAGATTTAACAAACAAACAAACCAAAAAAACCCTGCATTTTTCTTTATTTTATTGACATTTTTGGTTTTCTTTGTTTCTCAGTGTAGCAAGGAGGCATGGCCTCCCTCAGAGACGGACAGAGAGGGATGGCCTGACCCCTGGTGGCAGAACCAAAACAACCCTGCCCATTCCACAGGAAGTTGAGGGGCAGGACAGGAAGTATAAAAGCTAAGCCAGCCTAGCTCAGTTTGGAGGGAGTTGCTGGAAGGGAAGGATCATGATGTTGCTCCATCAATGCTGCCCTAGCTGGACTACTGCCCCACTGGGGAACTGCCCATTGCCTGGGCCCCAGAGGAGCTACTGGAGCTGCCTGCCTATGATTTGAAGAAGCTGCCACCTGTCCGTGACTGGGAGGAGCTGCTTGTGGGGAATGACCTAGAGGAGCTGCTGGCTGCCTCTGATGCTGAGGGCCTGTGGGTGCTACCCCTGGCTTTCTATCCTGGGGAGACTGAAGGAACCGCTCAGGCACAGGCACTTTGTGGAAAGGGGGAAAAAGTAGCCCAGGGGAACCGGCTGACTGTCCTGGAGCCGTGTCAGTGAATTGCATCTGGAGCCCTGCTGACCCAGTGACAGAGCACTCTGCCACTGATCGGGACCTGGGCTGGGATGCAGTGGAGTCGGGCGGGCCTGCATCCCCCTTCTCTCTTTCCACACCACCCCTGGGGTGGTTGCCTCATCTCAGCCTGTAAAGCCTTAGAGACCCTGGACTAGTTGCCTGCCCTGTCTTGCCTCAAGGACCAGAGCTGTAGACTGCTTGTTTGTCCGACCAGGGCTATAGACTGCTTATTTACCCGGCCAGGGACCACAGACTGTTTGCCTGCCCCACCCTACCTGAGGGCTAGGGCTATAAATTGCTGCCTCACCCAGCCTAGGGCCAGACACTGCACAGACACCTGTAACCTGCAGAAGGGACCAGGCCCCTTGCCCCACATGCTAATTCCCCATTTGTAGTCTGCATGCACAGGAGTGCAGTAGCGAGGGGGCGTGTCTGCCTCCCAAATGGACAGGGAGGGATGGGACGGCCTGACGCCCTACACTCAGGGTATCTCTACACTGCAGAGTGAAGTTGACTTACTTTCAATTGATTTTTCAGCTGCCGATTTTTAGAAGTCGCAGGAGCATGATCACACCACACTCCTTGTGTCGGGCTTGTGCATCCACACTCACCACACTTGGGTCGACATTCAATGCAGTGCAGTGCATTGCTGCAGAGACATGGAGCCTGCTCAGCTCTGCACTATCATTGTGAGCATCACAAATACCTCGCAGCTTATCCTGGAGTATTTTCAAAGGCGAGAGAGGAGCCGAAGCACAGAAAACAGTGTTGTCACCGAGGCTGCCCTGCTACAAGCCATAGAGCGGAACAGTTCCCAATTGCTGCAGGCTGTCACGCATCATCTGCAGTCGATGGAGCGCCAGTTCTGGTCCCGGGAAACAAGCACAAACTGGTGGGATCGAATTGTTATGAAGCTGTGGGATGATGACCAGTGGCTGCAGAGCTTTCGTATGCGAAAGGCCACTTTCTTTGAGCTTTGTGCAGAGCTGTCCCCGGCACTGAAGCACATGAATACTCACTTGAGACCAACTCCGATGGTGGAGAAGCGAGTGGCCATTGCTCTGTGGAAGCTGGCAACCCCCGACTGCTACCACTAAGTTGGGAATCAATTCAGAGTCGGTAAATCTACAGTGGGAGCTGCTGTGCTGCAAGTGTGCAGGGCCATCAATAGGCTTCTGCTATGAAGGGTAGTGACTCTGGGAAATGTGCAGGACATACTGGACGGGTTTGCCATGATGGGGTTCCCAAACTGTGGGGGGTCTATTGATAGCACGCATATCCCAGTCTTAGTGCCTGACCACCTTGCAGCTGAGTATATAAACCGCAAGGGATAGTTTTCAGTGGTGTTACAGGCCCTTGTTGATCACAGGGATCATTTCACTGACATCAGTGTGGGGTGGTCTGGAAAGGTGCATGACGCATGCATATTTAGGAGTTCAGGGCTGTTCAAGAACATGCAGGTGGGCACTTTCTTCCCAGTCCAAAAAATAAACATCGGGGCTGTGGAGGCTGAAAGGCTGGCTGCAAATTTTGAGCAAACAGATGCCAGTTCTACACTGAGAGCCAACTGCGGAGCGCTTCGCCTTCGGGAAGCATTGGGAAACCGGTTCTGCAAAGACCCACAGTAATATCTGTATGTTTTGTGCCTTACTTTACCATCCCCCCTACCATCAATATCAGCACCCTCCTCTTCTATCCCCACCCAAGCTATGAATTACTAAAGAGACGTGCTTTTTAATGCTAAAAAAAATTATTTATGAACATTGCTGGGGTGGGGGTAGAGAAATGAGGGTAAAGTCACAGTTTAAAGTGACATGTAAGCAAGTGTGGTTGCTTGAACTTCTTAACAGAGCCGCCATGTCCTTCTGTTTGCCTCGACCGGGATGGAGTGCACCATGTACTTCAGCCTGCCCAGTCTCCTCCTAGACCACTTGGGGATGGGGGAGGGCAACAAAGCATTAGGCAGAGGAGTGTTCTGGAGGGGCTGCAGAGGGACTCTGTCCTGCTGCCACTCTTCCCGGAGCTCAACAAGACGCCTGAGCATGTCCGACTGATCCCTCATTATACGCAGCTTCTCCTGCTGCGTATCGCGCTCCTGCTTCTGTGTAGATCTTCTATGCTTCATGCCCTGTTTCTGGGACAAGGACATCCTCCATGCTCTGAGCTCTGTCTCAGCGGCCACGAAGGCATTCATGAGCCTGCTGAACATGTCATCACGAGATTTTTTTTTTCCCTCTTTTTGATCTGGAAAAGTCTTTCTGCAGCAGTTCTGGGGGGAAGGCAAGGCCGAGCTGTCTAGGGCAAGACAACAAAAGCACACCGTTGCCATTGTTAGCAGACCCAAAGAACCGAAGCAACTGCTGCAATGTAAAAAGTACTTCCCTTCCTGTGCATAAGCCAGGGGCACTTTCATCGGTTATAGGGAGGCTTAATTAGTGGTTAAAAATCACAGTCCAAAATTTATCTATGAAAGGGATCACTGGGCTCCCCAGTTACAAGCAGAGGAATGGTTTGGGAGGAGGTGGGCAGAGCTGATCAGAGGACACTGCGGGTGAACTGTAGCATTAGAAACCATAGGCCAACTATTGTGGTAACCCACTATGGCCATAGAAAGGGGACTAGAGGATTAAAAGGGATCAACTGTATAGCTCGGGTACTTTAAATGTACGTCGTCTTCCCTAGGTGACCATGAGCGATATCAGTCTCCTGAGGGTAACGCAGGAGGAAAGGGAAAAGTTGCTGCAAGCATGGTGGTACAGGCCTTGCCCATATGTTCCTATGCTCTGTTCCACCATGATTCCGGCTCATTTAATTGCAGCATGGCACGGAAAAGTATCCTACCATGGTGAAAGAAACAAGGCTGCCCTCCCCAGTGTGGAGTCAAAGAATTGATTAATAGAATGCCTGGCCTGAAACTGATCATAGAAGGCCTGGCCTGACGTTGTAGCCTGAAACTGAAATAGAAGCCCCAGGTTAAATCATTGACAGGATGCCCCCAAACTGAGACTGTGATAAAGATGCTAAAATCCCACCGGAGGTCTCAGAACCACAATCTAAATGCAAACTTCTGTTGTGAGCCTTAAGCCTTTTGAAGTCTGTGAACAGACATCTCCTGTTCTGATAAGTATCGGTAGGTGCCCCCCTGTCTACCCGGCCCCATAGGAACTTACTCCATACAAATTAGCATTTTAACATGTATTGTCTAGCCATCCATCTTCAGGTGATAGCCAGGGTACCTGAAAACCACATTGTATAATCAAATGGCTCTTTGGTCTTTCCTGTTTAACATCTGGTGTACCCCACTGTGTATTGTAATTGCCTTCCCTGTTAATTATAAACTGTTAATTAAATCCACTATACGATCAATATGTAAATGAACCTAAGCAACCCCTATATAAGTCTTTTGTATCTGGTAGCCAGGTGAAGTACATTTGCCCAGCATCCAGACATGCTGCTTGACTTTCCTATAGCCACTTGGGTTTTCCCGTGGCTATAATATTCCCCATAAGCTATGGTTGTTTGATTGTGTGTGTGTCACAATTAAAGCTGCACCCGATCCAACTCTAAAATGTAGCTGTGTGATTCTTTTCCACGACAATTTGGTGCTGTGACTCAGATCTACAAGCTCTAGCCTCGCCCAGGAAGGTCCGCGGATTGCTCCCCTTCAATCCCCCAGTGCCACTCAAAGGTAAGAGACCTTTTAAATCTCTATTTGGGGTCTTGGAGGAGGGCTGTTCGTAGGCTTCCTATTCGAGAACAGCCAAGCGAGATCCGAAATTTGTTAAGGATCGGGAGTAGTGAGAGGCCCTACCATCAATCAAAGGTCCACGTGACCGTAAGCCCCTCCCTACCGCCCTTCGATCAACGGTCCCGCTCTACCCACCTGTCACCGGCGGATCACTGCAGACTACGTGGCTCTGGGAAAAGAGATAAAGGAGTTTGAAGCGCAAGTGGTGTTCTCAACCATCCTCCCTGTTCAGGGAAAAGGCCCATGTAGGGACCGTCACATTGCGGAAGTAAATGCATGGTTACGCAGGTGGCGTCAAAGAGAGGGCTTTGGATTCTTCGATCATGGGATGTTGTTCTAGGAAGAAGGATTACTAGGAAGAGATGGGATTCACCTAACGAAGAGAGGGAAGAGTATCTTCGCAGACAGGCTGGCTAACCTAGTGAGAAGAGCTTTAAACTACGTTCAACGGGGGACGGAGACCTAAGCCCGAAGGTAAGTGGGGGAAGAGGGACACCACAAGGAAGCAGAAGGAGGAGGGTGCAGCAGGGGAGGCCTCCCGATTCATACTGTGAAAGTAGGCCAATCGGCTACTTATCTCAAGTGCCTGTACACAAATGCAAGAAGCCTGGAAAACAAGCAGGAGGAATGGAAGTCCTGGCACAGTCAAGAAACTACGACATGATTGGAATAACTAAGACTTGGTGGAGTAACTCACACAACTGGAGCATTGTCATGGATGGGTATAAACTGTTCAGGAAGGACAGGCAGGGGCGAAAGGGTGAAGAAGTTGCACTGTATGTAAGAGAACACTATGATTGCTCTGAGCTCCAGTATGAAACTGGAGATAAGCCAGTTGAGTGTCTCTGGGTTAAGCTTAGAAGCAAGAACAATAAGGGTGATGTCGTGGTGGATGTCTGTCATAGACCACCAGACCAGGAGGATAAGGTAGATGAGGCTTTCTTTACTCAACTAGGGAAAGTTTCCAGTTCACAGGACCTGATTCTCATGGGGGACTTCAATCACCCTGACATCTGCTGGAAGAGCAATACAGCAGAGCACAAACAATCCAGGAAGTTTTTGGAGAGTGTCGCAGACAATTTCCTGGTGCAAGTGCTGGAGCAACCAACTAGGGGCCATGCTTCTCTTAACCTGCTGCTCACAAACAGGGAAGATTTGGTAGGGGAATTAGAAGCGGGTGGCAACCTAGGCAGCAGTGACCATGAGATGGTCGAGTTCAGGATCCTGACGAAAGGAAGAAAGGAGAATAGCAGGATACAGACCATGGACTTCAGAAAAGCGGACTTTGACTCCCTCAGGGAGCTGATGGGCAGGATTCCCTGGAAGGCTAATATGAGGGGGAAAGGAACCCAAGAGAGCTGGCTGTATTTTAAAGAGATCTTATTGAGGGCACAGGAGCAAACCATCCCGATGTGCAGAAAGAATAGCAAATATGGTAGACGTCCAGCTTGGCTTAACAAAGATGTCCTTGGCGAACTGAAACACAAAAAAGAAGCTTACAAGAAGTGGAAGCTTGGTCAGATGACTAGGGAGGATTATAAAAACACTGCTCGAACGTGCAGGAATGAAATCAGGAAGGCCAAAGCACAATTGGAATTGCAGCTAGCCAGGGACATGAAGGGGAACAAGAAGGGTTTCTACAGGCATGTTGCCAACAAGAGGAAGATTAGGGAAAGTGTGGGCCCCTTAGAGAATGAGGGAGGCAACCTAGTGACAGAGGATGTGGAGAAAGCTGAGGTACTCAATGCCTTTTTTGCCTCTGTCTTCACAGACAAGATCAGCTCCCAGACTGCTTCACTGTGTGGCACAGAATGGGAAGGAGGCGAACATCCCGCAGTGCTGAAGGAACAGGTCCAAGATTATTTAGAAGGATTGGACATTCACGAGTCCATGGGGCTGGATGCAATGCACCTGAGGGTGCTGAGGGAGTTGGCTGAGGTGATTTCAGAGCCATTGGCTATTATCTTTGAAAGCTCGTGGCAACAGGGGGAGGTCCCTGAGGACTGGAAAAAAGCAAATATAGTGCCCATCTTCAAAAAAGGGAGGAAAGAGGATCCAGGGCACTACGGACCGGTCAGCCTCACCTCAATCCCTGGAAAAATCATGGAGCAGGTCCTTAAGGAATCCATTTTAAGGCACTTGGAAGAGAGGAAGGTGATTAGGAACAGTCAACACGGATTCACCAAGGGAAAGTCATGCCTGACCAACCTGATTGCTTTCTATGAAGAGGTGACTGGCTCTGTGGATGTAGGGAAGGCGGTGGATGTGATATACCTTGACTTTAGCAAAGCTTTTGATATTGTCTCTCACAGTATTCTTATCAGCAAGTTAAAGAAGTATGAGTTGGATGAATGGACTATAAAATGGATAGAGAACTGGCTAGAGCATAGGGCTCAACAAGTAGTGATCAATGGCTCCATGTCTAGCTGGCAACCGGTCACAAGCGGAGTACCCCAGGGGTCGGTTCTGGGGCCGGTTTTGTTCAACATCTTTATTAATGATCTGGAGGATGGGGTAGATTGCACCCTCAGCAAGTTTGCGGATGACACTAAGCTGAGGGGAGTGGTAGATACCCTGGAAGGTAGTGATAGGATACAAAAGGACCTAAACAAACTGGAGGATTGGGCCAAAAGAAATCTAAGAAAAGTGCCGAGTCCTCCACTTAGGAAGGAAGAATCCCATGCGCAGCTATAGACTGGGGACCGACAAGCTAGGCAGCAGTTCTGCAGAAAAGGACCTGGGGGTAACAGTGGATAAAAAGCTGGATATGAGTCAGCAGTGTGCCCTCGTTGTCAAGAAGGCTAATAGCATATTGGGCTGCATTAGTAGGAGCATTGCCAGCAGGTCGCGGGAAGTGATTATTCCCCTCTATTCGGCATTGGTAAGGCCGCATTTGGAGGATTGTGTCCAGTTTTGGGCCCCCCACTACAAAAAGGATGTAGACAAGTTGGAGAGAGTACAGCGGAGGGCAACAAAAATCATTAGGGGGCTGGAGCACAGGACTTATGAGGAGAGGCTAAGGAAACTGGGCTTGTTTAGTCTGCAAAAGAGAAGAATGAGGGGGAATTTGATAGCAGCCTTTAACTACCTGAAAGGGGGTTCCAGGGAGGATGGGGCTAGGCTGTTCTCGGTGGTGGCAGATGACAGAACAAGGAGCAACGGTCTCAAGTTGCAGTTGGGGAGGTCTAGGCTGGATATTAGGAAAAAGTTTTTCACTAGGAGGGTGGTGAAGCACTGGAATGGGTTACATAGCGTGGTGGTGGAATCTTCATTCTTAGAAGTTTTTAAGCTGAGGCTTGACAAAGCCCTGGCTGGGATGATATAGCTGAAGTTAGTCCTGCTTTGAGCAGGGGGTTGGACTAGATAACCTCCTGAGGTCCCTTCCAACTCTAATATTCTATGATTCTATGTCCTCTGAAGGTAGGACGAGAAGTAATCAGCTTCATCTGCAGCAAGGGTGATTTTGGTTGGATATTAGGGGATAAAGCTTTCCAAAGATAGGGGTAGTTAAGCTCCGGAATAACCTTCCAAGGGGGTTGTGAAATCCCCATCACTGGAGGTTTTGAAAAACAGGTTGGACAAACTCCTGTCAGGGTTGGTCTAGAATAACACTTAGTCCTGCCTCAGTGCAGGGAACTGGACTACAAGACCTCTGGAGGGTCTTTCCAGCCCCACATTTCCATGGTTCTATTATCTCCAGTCTCTGCTTTTTTTCTAGTGGGAAGTTTTAAAAAGAAGACCATTGGAGCTGTGAGAGGGCAAAGTTGCTCCCATCCCTAGCAGTTCCCCTGCTGGTTAGTTTCAGTTTTATAACCCAACCCTGCCCCATGTGGATGGTTATTGAAAGTCCATCACCTGGGTGGCTGCTCAGTGGCCTGGGTGGAATGTGCTGGGATCTCAGTTAGTCCCCATTGCACACACACAGAACCAGCATGGCCTGCACCGATTCTCTCCCCTGTTACAAGTCTTTGAAGAGATACCAAGGTCTCAGTAGACCATGGAGATGAACTCATCTGTTCCCCAGGTAGGGCTCAGGCCCAGGGACTGGAGGCAGCGTGTGTGAGGAAAGTTGGCACTGGGAGCGCAGCACGGCACAGGGTGTGTGATGAACAGAGAACTCCAGTCTCTGAGGCTCTCACGCCTTGTGTCCATTCTGGCTGCAGGATGAGATCTGGGGATAGACTGGGGGAGTCTAGTTACATGGGCTGCCCTGCCACTGGACACAACAGGGAAGTAATTTAATGCCTTACCCTATGGAACTGATACATCGTTGCAGATGGATGGTGGGAGCTGAAATAATTTTCTTTAAGGAGAAGTTTTCAGGAGCTGCCTTTTTGCCATAGGATGTGTTGCTTGAGATTCGTAGTCATCAGTCAAACACACTCACCCTCCTGTGTCTCATGTACCTGGGCACTTCATCCTGGACTGTTTTGGAACACAGCAGTGTCACTATTAGCGTCAATAGGGCATCAGAGGAGCAGCCCTCTGGAACTAGAAAAGAAAATCCAGCTGCAAGAGGCCCGGACCGGTGACTGTAGCTGCTGCTGGGGATACAGCTAGTTGCATGGGCTGCTCTATAACTGGAGACAATGTTGGGCCAGATACTCACATGGTGCAAGTTGCCCTACATCCACTGAAGTCACTGAAGGTGCATGGATTGACACCAGTGGAGAGTCTGGCACATCAGTACTACTGTTTTGTCAGATTGTTCTTGGGCACATCGTTGCACCTGTGTAGAAGGAACTGCTCCATTGATGTGAATTAACTTCTCCAGGCCCAGAGGCCTCCTGACAGCTGGCATCTGTCCTAGCCATTTCAATCAGGAGTAGAGGGGAAGCAAATCCAAAGCCTTGACAGCAGGGGATGGGGGAAGGTGCTCAGTCTTTGTCACAGTTTGGACCCAATTTTAGAGCCTGTGTCTCCGGGAGCTGCTCCCCTCCCATTAACATGCCTCTGGCCAATACAGCAATGGCTGATATGCACAAGAAATATAAGCTGCCTGTCTGATATATCTGTAGCTGCCTGTGAATGCACTTGTTCATCTGGAAACAGGGAAGAGAGTTAGCCTCATTTCATCAGCAGAGGTGTGAAGCTAACAGATCTGGCACGATATTCACTATTTGGGTTGATTCTGGCTGCCTGTCTGACTGCACCTCAAAGGCAGGCAGTGTTCCCTAGATACAGTGTCCCATCAGATACCCCCTGAGCTTAGAGCACAGTGCACCAAACTGGGATCCAGGAGACCATGATTTCAAATGTCACCTGTACAAGTAGCTGTTTAAAATTCCACCCACTTCACACACACGCCTCTACCAGGAACACTGGAACCTATATGTGAAGAGGGGGAGGAAGCACAGTGCCAGAACCATGGCCCCACCCCCTGGCCAGGACAAAAGCTGAAACTGGGTCATGGTAAGAGTCATCTAGGGACCCTGGTGCACTGTGGGGAGCCCTGAACCCTCCACCTTCCCTGGGCTGGGGGCCAGGGTACCTGAGAGCAGGCCACTGTCCATGTCCCCACCCCCTGGGGTGCACCGCCTGGGTATGTGGAGGGTTCAGATCTCCCCAGAGAAGCCAGGGCTTCCTGGGGGGCTCTTACCACTGCTCAGCTCTGGCCTGGCCAGGGGGTGTGCCTTGGGGGAGAGGAGGAGCAGGGGGAGGGGCTCTATGGTGAAGGAGGTCTAAAGCCCACCTCATCCCCCCCACCAAGAAGAGACTGGCGCCGCTGACGGGGCCGCACTTCACAGCAGGGGAGCTGATCATCTTATCAGCTTCTCAGCCATGAAACAAAGCCCCTCCCAGGCCTGCCTGAGGCTATTACACCCATGTTAAAAAGTGGGTGGACCATGACCCCCCTGGATCCCCATGGTTCTGGTGCCCCTGACCTCTACTCATTGACCAAAGCATCATGGTCACAACTCAAGGTGGTAGTCAAGTACTGGTTACCTTCTTCCCTCTTTTTACCTGTCAGGTAATTGAGAAGTCACATAATGCAGCACTAGGAATGGAAACCAGAGCTTGATTGTGGAAGACCTAGATCCTAGCTGTCGTGCCCTACTGCCTTTCAGACTGAGCAAATCAAGTATATGTTCTTTAATTCCCCTGTCAGCGATCACTGCACCACACTCCCTTCACTCACTAGTTCTGATCTTTAATATTCCACTGCTCTTTAGCAAATAGATGTGTAATGCACTGGCCAAAGTGTGTGTCCAGCCCCCCATAGTTAGCCTGAGCAGAATCCGGTTAAATTTCTTGCTCTGTGAAATCATGCAAATCTTTTATACCGTCTGGGCCTGACTTTCCCTTTTCTTAAATGGGGATAACAGCCCTTCCTCATCTCACAGCAGTATGGTGAGGCTAAACACATTGACGTTGAGAGGTGCTCAGATAGCGCAGTGCTGGGGGCCAGATAAGGACCAGAAATAGTTAGAAATGCAGCTGTTTCCTTTCTACGTCAAATCACAAAAACATCACATTGGGATTGTCACAAACTTTCTGGATTTCACACTGACTCTTTCAATCACTGGTGTTTCTCTTAACATCCCAGCTCTGGGAATTTTGTGATTACGCAGAATCATAGAAGATGAGAGTTGGAAGGCACCTAGGAGGTCATCTAGTTCCACCCCCTGCTCAAAGCAGGACCAACTCCGGCTAAATCATCCCAGCCAGGGCTTTATCAAGCCAGGCCTTAAAAGCCTCTAAGGATGAAGATTCCACCACCTCCCATAGGTAACCCATTCCAGTGCTTCACCCACCCTTCTAGTGAAAAACTTTTTCCTAATGTCTAACCTAGACCTCCCCCACTGCAACTTGAGACCGTTGCTCCTTGTTCTGTCATCAGCCACTAGTGAGAACAGCCTAGCTGCATCCTTCCTGGAACCCCCTTTCAGGTAGTTGAAGGCTGCTACAAATCCCTCCTCAGTCTTCTCTTCTGCAGACCAAACAAGCCTAATTCTCTTAGCCTTGCCTCATAAGTTATGTGCTTCAGCCTCCTAATACTTTTCATTGCCTTCAGCTGGACTCTCTCCAAATAGTATACATTCTTCCTTAGGTGCGGGGGCCCAAAACTGGACACAATCCTCCAAATGTGGCCTCACCAGTGCTGAACAGAAGAGAATAATCACTTCCCTTGATCTACTGGCAATGCTCCTACTAATGCAGCTCAATCTGCCGTTAGCCTTCTTGGCAATAAGGGTACACTGTTGACTCATATCCAGCTTCTTGTCCACTGTAAACCCCAGGTCCTTTTCTGCAGAATTGCTGCTTAGCCGGTGGGTCCCCAAACTGTACAGGTCTCCTCAGATCACTTATCAGTGATGTGACGAAACCTCTTGATGAGCTTCTGAAATTGCTTGCCCAACAAGTTTTTTCCTTGACATGTTATTGTGCGCTAACAAGGATAAATGGGGGGAGGGCAGAGGTTGGACTCGTCAGGGATCTTTTCTTGGACACAGTTTTGGGGTCCCCCAACAGCAGCTGGAAGACCGGCCAATCAGAAAGCCTCCGCTGTGCTGCTTGAGAGCCACACCAGACTTCGGTAATTATCGATGGTTGGGGTGTTTGATGAACCTACTGCGGACGTGTGTAAGTGCTTGAGACTAAGTAAAGAACAGCTGTTCAGTGAGAGCGTTCTTGTGTTACACTGTTTCTACCAGTCCATCTATCGGCTGGACGGACGTGTCTCCTTTTGATTTATTTCCTGACACCACCTCACACAGAGTAAGGTCACCAAGAGCTTTGGGTTGATAGAAATTAGAATCCTGGGCAACAGCCCCACCTCAGCAAACAGCCTGAGTCAGTTGCAGGAAGGGAAACACCCAGTTGCTGAGGCAGGTGGGGGTATTTCTGAGCCCAGGAAAGAGAAACTAACTTTGTTACACTGTCCAAAGGGAGCCATGGCTGCAGAGAACTCTGTGGAAAGTCTTCAGGATGAAACTACTTGCCCCATCTGTCTGGAGTATTTCAGAGAACCTGTCGCTCTGGAGTGTGGGCACAATTTCTGCCGAGCCTGCATCAGCCAGTGCTGGGAGGGATCGGACACAGGTATCTCCTGCCCCCAGTGCAGAGAAACTGTGCAACACAGAAACCTCAGACCAAACAGGCAGCTGGAAAATATTGTAAAAATAGCCAAGAGGCTGAGTTTCCAGGCAGCAAAGGGATCAGGAGTGGAGAGGATGTGCGGGGAACACCACGAGGATCTGAAACTGTTTTGCGAAGAGGATCAAACTCCTATTTGTCTGGTTTGCAATCTGTCCCGGGCTCACAGAACTCACACGGTAGTTCCCATAGAGGAAGCTGCCCAGGAGTACAAGGTAGGGAACTGCTTTCATTTTTAAGGAGCAATAGCATTGGTTTTTAATTACAGTTTCATTTCACTGAAAGTATCTTTCTTTGACATAACTGCACTATTCAGCTCTGTAAAGCCTTCTTTGTGTGAAAGATGTTATAAAAAGTAAATGATCTGGCAGCGTGGCAAAAAAAGCAAGAAATGAAGTCTTTAAAGATATCTGATATGGGAAACTTTTACCATGCTGAATGCTTTTCTAAACCAGCTTCCACAGGTGAAATAAGGGAACTTTTGACACAACGGAAGGTGTTAAATGATGAGTGATGCTTAAATCACAAGAGCTGGAGGCCAATCTATGTGAGAGTGTTGCCTTTAGACTGGAGAAGGGGAAATTACAAGGTGTTGTTATTGTTACTGATTTGTATCATAGGGTTTATTCTTATTGTTAATTGCATCACAGCTGTTCCCATATGAGATTTGAGCCCTGCACAAATCATAGTGAGGGTCGATCCCTGCCCAGAGCAGATTACAAAAATAGACAAGACAGACAAAAGGTGGGAAGAGAAACTGAGGCACAGAGAGGGGACATGACTTACCCAGGGTCACCCAGCAGCTCAGTGGCAGAGCTGGGAATAGAGTCCAAGTATCCCCACAGTGCTAAGCGCTAGCCCGTGTTGCCACCTCAGCATCACCAAGTAGTGATGAAGTGTGTCCATTAGGAGGGAAAGGTGCCAGGCCCAGCAGGGAGATGAGGCTTCCCACTGGGATCTGAATTCCCATGTTGCTCCATGAAGGGTTAAACTCAGATGCTGGCCTCCGCTAGAGGAGATCACTGTGCTAAATGCTGTGTGGACCCCAAAGACCTTCAGTCTACACAGAAAAGGGCTCCAGACAGTGCGGGTCCTTGCCAAATACCACTGGGATTAGATCAGATTGCAGCAAAACTAACCACACGCTGGCCCTGACCGGTGCCAGTCTGAACTGTCCTATTGTGTGTGTGGGCAAGGCCCAACCAAACTGGTTCTGTTAGTCTCCCAGCATCCCCTGCTTCCAGGATCCTCCCAGGGAATAGGGCAGTGGGTTACCTACCCAGAGGACATTGCCACTGAAAAGGTTCAGGACAGCACTAGGGCAAACCCCAAGCATTCTTAACACAAATCAGCCTGTTTAATTAGGGTAGCAACTGACTCATTCCCAGAATACAGAACATCTCCATGCCGGCCTGCATGGGCTCATCCCCATCTGTATGGGTTGGCCTGTTAGCCAGGGTTACTCGACCCAGTGACTTTACACAGCTGAACAAATCAATCAATCATTAGGCAGAAGCAGGAGTCACAGAGATATGTAACTAAAACAATACACAGATTGTTAGCCAAGCAATCTGGAGTTCTTAGTCTGGTAGCTAGATTCCCCCATAGCTGCAGTTCTAAACTATATCCAGACTTCCTGTTTTTCACAGACATCTGTCCCAGGATATTCAGAGAGAGAGAATGCATAGAGCCAGGCTCATGTCACGTGTTCGCTGTCTAAGCCCCTCTCTCCCGGTTCCTACCTATGCTAAGTTCCTGCAAAGGCCTGAAAATGGGTAAAAGCAGCAGCAGAATAATTGGTAGTCCATCCCAATAACCGGCAGTGATTTGGACACCTGGCTGGTTGCTAAAATGCCCTGTATTGGCCTCCATGGGCCAGCTGCTGCCTTTTTCAGCACACCTGTTCAGCATCATTCAGCATAGAGATGCTGCCCCCACCTCCCGACCTCACTGGTGTCCTCCTGCATCCCCAGTCTCCTTCTCTCTCCTCTCATTGTCACCGGACAAAGCCAGGTCCAGTGTGGAGTCCCTACCGGACAGGGACAGTGCTCCACAAAACTGGAACTGTGCAGCTCCAAGCTAGACACATCATCTCCCTATGTCTAATGGGGTTTGCCCTAGTGCTTAGACCAATTCTGTCCAACCAGACCAATTCCCAGGGCTTTGGGGCTGAAATTCCAACCCGTATTTACAGGCCTGGTGGTTTCTGAGATTTGTATCTCTTTGTTAGTTAAACCTCAAACACAGGTTTATTGATTCATCACCATCTGACTCCAGTATCCTGTTATGTGCATTACTACTAATCCATTAATAGATGCCAATAAAGCTTGGTTATAATTGAGACCTCTCTCTATTTACTAAGAAGACTGAACCTGAATTGGTAACAAGCCTGAATATGACACACTCCCAGTCTCCATTAATATGGTTTCATTTCCTTGGTGGTCCTGATGTCATAAAGCAATTGGGACCAACAGCCATCTCCAGTTTGGGGTGGAAGAACATCCTCCTACACACCCCTCTCAACCCTCAAAATAAAACCTCCCAAATCATTTCTGTTTCTTCAGGAAAGAATTCAGGCTCATTTGAATACTCTGAGGGAAGAAAGAGAAAAGCTCCTTGGATTTAAAGTGACTGGAGAGGAAAAAAGCCAGGAGTATTTGGTAGGTGCCCATTGTTATTAACCGGCAGGAACCGGCAGTGGGAAGTCTGTTTGTAGCTAGATTCCTCTGTGGCCTTGGTGAATGTGGGCTCGTGTGTATCTCCATGATCATGGATTATTGTGTTACATCAGGTGTGGTTAATAGGTGGACCATGGGCCAAATCCTGACCGCCAGATGCTTTTGAAAGGACCCTGAAATTTTTTTATTTACTTATTATTGTCATTATTGATTTTTATAATTATTGTCTCTGGAGTCTGGACCTTGACTATACCTAGACCAAGAAATTTGGACCTTGACAAAAAAATAATTGACTACCCCGTGTTAGATTTATGTGTAGACAAGCCCTAAACTTCCATTTCAGTCAATGAGTTAATTTCTAGCCCTTGTGGCTTTCACAGAAATCCTCCCCAAGTGAACTGAATGTCACCTGGGAAATGCCGTCCACTGTGTCTGCTCATTTCTTGCATTGTTAAAATATTTATTTCTTTTTTCTCCCCTGGCATCTTGGTAAATGTCCTGCTGAATCCTGCCTCCTGCTGCTCTGGTCTGAGTGCCCAGAGACTGTCAATAACATAATATGCTAACCAGGAGAGACATGGAAACTTTCCTTTCAGAAATATAGGGTCCACAGAGGAAGGTGTGAAAGAATCCTTTCCCTAGTCAAGTGTCAGAAATCTTAGGATTTTCAGAGAAATTCTCCCTCTTGAACATGCAGCGCTCCATGAAAGGACCCCAGGATCTGTCCATGTCCCTGACCACACTTTTCCCTGTTTTCATACAGAAACTAACACAAAGTGAGAGAGAGAAGATTATGTTTGAATTTCAGCAACTGCGAAAGTTCCTGGAGGATCAAGAGCGACTCCTGCTGGCCCAGCTGGAAAAGCTTGACAAGGAGATTGTGAAGATACAGAATGAAAATGTCAGTAAATTATCCAAAGAGATTTCCCATCTCAGCGAGCTGATCAGTGACATAGAAGGGAAGTATCAGGAGTCAGCAAGTGAATTCCTTCAGGTGAGACTGTGTTAGAAACATCCCAGATGCCAACACAGGGACAGGACAGCTCCTAAAACACGGGCAGGGGAATACAGCACTCAGAGATCTCAGCGTAACCCCGTGTGTGCATTGCTGACATGTGAATGACTATTGGTCTTTGCAGAGTCACAGGCACATTGATATTAAAGATGGAAAAGCCCCATTAGCTAAGCCAATCGATGGGTCTGGGGCCAGGGCAGGGCTGCTTTTCCCATGCAGCAGAACCTCCTTTATCCAATCTAACTGAGCCCGGGGCCAGATCAGATCATGAAAAATTTGGATAATCCAGAGAATGGGAAGCTGCGAGGCTGCATCACCATCTAGTGGCTACAGAAGAGATCACCCGCTTCTGGGCCTGTGTGGTCTAGTGGTTCTGTGACTAGGGAGAGCCGGATAATGGAGGATCTGAATAAGTTGGGTTCTACTGTATTTGCAAAATCCCTTCCCTGGGACCCCAAGCATGTGTCAGTGGGACTGAGATTTTTTTTCTCTCTCCTCTAGGACATCAGAAGCACCCTGAGCAGGTACGTGGCTCTCTCTCACTCTTCACAATGCTGGGAAAGAGCTTGGAGATGATGTTAGACCCACATGTCTACAGGGCTCTACAGCAAAAAGGGTGGGGAAAGTCACATTCTGGTTACAAATCTCTCTGATCACCTTAATCCGGAAGTTCTCACCCTCCAGAAGACTCTGGAATTACCTATTGAATGGGAAAGACAGGCCTCAATTATATTCTAGAATAGTCACATTCCTATGGGACTGCCTGCCTCAGGATTGTGGGGCTGGAATATGGGCCTTTTGCTGCTGGGACACTGGTTACCATTCATCCCAGGGCAGCAGTGATCAAGAGCCTTTCCCACCTGAGGCCTGTTTGGTAGGGTGAGCTGATGTCCTGATTTTATAGGGACAGTCCTGATATTCGGGGCTTTGTCTTATATAGGCGCCTATTATCCCCCACCCCATCCCGATTTTTCACATTTGGGGAATCAGTCTAGTTCCTAGTGGACAGATTTCTGTAATGTTTAACATGGAAACATACCGTCCATTAGACCAATCAATTCCCCTTTTATCCCCAGAGCTGGTCTCTCCAGGCCAGAGTTGAAGAATATTAATGGGACCTTCAGAGGGAAGGTTTCACTGCCACAGTCTGTATTGCACCTGCTCTGAAGCTGGGAGAAGCAGAGGAATTCTAACTCCAGCCCATTAGAGCAGCAACTTTCACTAACAACAAATTATCATGTGTCACTGAATGAAACATAAGAATATGAAATTCTCTCTTCAGGTGTGAGAAGGGGAAGTTCCAGCAACTGGTGCAGATTTCTCCTGAACTAGAAAATAGACTCAGAAATTTCTCCCAGAAAACTATTGCGCTAATGGAGACTCTGAGGACATTCAAAGGTGCTGCGATGGTATCTAGCAGGGGAAATTGGGACGAGCCTCTGAGACTGTGGGAGGTGACGGGCTCTGGCCAATTGTTTCATAATTAGATGACGTGTCTATTGAATGAAAGGTGGCAAGTACAAAAATTAAGCAGGTGTAACAGGGCCCAGATGTCAGGACGTCGCACATTAATTCATGACTTACGAAGACCATAACATTGAGGCCCAAATGTAGCAAAATGGCCTAATTTTGGCTCTCTCATTTTCTTTCCTTTCAAACTTGCAAGGCCCTTTGGGGGGGGGGGGGTAGGTCCCAGAAATAGGGGTGCTGATCTGGCTGGATGTCAGCACTTCCCCAGCCTCTGTCAAGGTCTGCACGGGCCTCTGAAGCCACTGAATGGGGGAGTCACAAACTGCCCCCTCTATCCCTTTGCCAGTTCAGGATGAATCAGGCCATTGAGCCGACCCTCTCCCAATGCATATCTCCACACTTCTAATATCAGTTATTATTCTGTATGTTTCAGTCTAGGAGAATGAGGGGCCCATTGTGCTGAGCTCTGCAAAGATGCTGAATAAATAGACCCAAGGGGCTTACGATGAAGAGCCCTGACCCTGCAAAGTCTTAACATCCCAGTAATGTCCAAGGGACCAAAGTGTGGAAAGTTGTATTCACTCTAACGTCTTTGCAGGATCTGGGTCTAGGGTCTGACAAAATGGAAAACAAGGTTACTTACCAGTAACTGTTGTTCTTCGAGATGTGTTGCTCATATCCATTCCAACATAGGTGAGTGCGCGCCCCGTGCACAAGTCTCCGGAAGCTTTTTTGCCCTAGCAACCCCCACAGGGTCGGCTCCGGCGCCCCCTGGAGTGCTGCGCTCATGTCGCGATATATATGGTGCCACCGACCCGCGGGTCCCCAGTCCCTTCTTTCTGCCGACTCCGACAGTGGGGACGGAGGGTGGGTTTGGAATGGATATGAGCAACACATCTCGAAGAACAACAGTTACTGGTAAGTAACCTTGTTTTCTCTCTTCGAGTGATTGCTCATATGCATTCCAACATAGGTGATTAATTAGCCGTACCTTGGAGGTGGGTAGGAGTCACTGGCGAACAGCCCTTCTCAACACGGCTCTGCCTACGCTTGCGTCCTCTCGTGCCTGCTGCACGATGGCGTAGTGGGACGTAAAGGTGTGTACCGATGACCAGGTCGCTGCTCTGCAGATGTCCTGCAGGGGCACTCGTTCCAGGAAGGCCGCGGATGAGGCCTGGGCTCTGGTGGAGTGTGCGGTGACTGGTCCTGGGAGTCGCACCTTCACCAGCTCGTAGCTGGTTTTAATACAAGCGGTGATCCAGGTGGAGATGCGCTGGGTGGAGACAGGTGAGCCCTTCATCCGGTCCGCCACTGCCACAAACAGCTGCGTTGACTTCCAGAACGGCTTGGTCCGCTCAATGTAGAAGGCCAGGGCTCTTCTGACGTCCAGCGAGTGCCATCTCCGTTCCTCCACCGAACCGTGTGGTTTGGGAAAGAACACGGGGAGGAAGATATCCTGGTTATAGTGGAACTGAGACACCACCTTTGGTAAAAAGGCTGGGTGAGGTCTCAGTCGCACTTTATCACTATAGAAGACCGTGTATGGAGGTTCTGAGGTTAGTGCTCTTATTTCGGAAACCCTCCTAGCCGATGTAATGGCCACGAGGAAGGCTACCTTCCAGGACAGGACGAGCAAAGGGCATGTAGCCATAGGCTCGAAGGGGGGTCCTGTCAGCATGGAGAGGACTAGGTTTAGATCCCACAGAGGCACCGGGTCACAGACCTGCGGATATAGCCTCTCTACCCCCTTGAGGAACCTGATGGACATAGGGTGTGAGAAGATCGACTTTCCTTCCAGCGGTTTGTGGAAGGCCGAAATGGCCGCTAGGTGGACCCTGAGGGAGGCTAGCGCCAGGCCCAGCGACTTTAAGTGGAGCAGGTATTCAAGAATCGCCTGTATAGGCGAACAACTGGGCGGGATACCCCTGGAGGCCGCCCAAACAGTGAAACGCTTCCATTTAGCCTTGTACACCACCTGTGTGGATGGTTTCCTGCTACCCAGCAAGACTAACTGGACCTGCGCCGAACAGGCCCTCTCTCCCTCCATAAACCACAAAGTCTCCATGCTGTCAGATGCAGGTAGTCCAGGTCCGGGTGCAGCAGGCGACCCTGGTCCTGGGAGAGGAGGTCGTAGCGTTTCGGGAGTGGTATAGGCGTGTCTGTAGAGAGGTCCAACAGCAGGCTGTACCAGTGTTGCCTCGGCCATGCTGGTGCAATGAGGATGACATTGGCTCTGTCTCTCTTTATTTTCAATAGTACTTTGGGGAGTAGCGGGACGGGGGGAAAGGCATACATTAGAGCCCCCGTCCACAGTATGAGAAAAGCGTCGGAGATAGAGTTTGGGTCACGCCCCCGGAGGGAGCAAAACCTCGGGCATTTCTTGTTCCATGCCGACGCAAATAGATCTAGTTGGGGAACACCCCACTTGTGGAAGAGAAAAGTTGTCACCTCCCAGTGTAGTGACCAATCGTGGCGGGGTGAGAACGACCTGCTGAGGCGGTCTGCCTCATCGTTCCTGACTCCGGGGAGGTGAGAGGCAGACAAATGAAAGTTGTATGTCACCGCAAGGTCCCACAGCTGCGTCGCTTCCTGGCAGAGAGACGATGAGCGAGCTCCCCCTTGCCTGTTTATATAAAACATGGCTGCTGTGTTGTCTGTCATGACCTGGACTACCTGCCCCTTTAGAAATCTGAGGAACACCTTGCAAGCCAGATGGACTGCACGGAGCTCCCGTACGTTGATATGGAGCTGTTGTTCCTGTATTGACCAGAGCCCCTGCGTGCTGAGGTCTCTGCTCATGTGGGCCCCCCAACCCACATCTGAAGCGTCTGTGATCAGGGTTATGGAGGGTGTCAATTCTGTAAAGGGAACACCTCTCAATACCTCCATTGGATTCGTCCACCAATTTAATGACATCAGGACCAGAGCTGGGACAGTGACTACCCGTCTGAGGGAGTGTCTGGCCGGAGCGTATACAGAGGCCAACCAACCCTGCAGGGGTCTGAGTTTGAGGCGAGCAAGCCTCACCACGTAGGTGCAAGCCGCCAGGTGCCCCAACAGTTGAAGGCAGTGCCTGGCTGTGGTTGTGGGGGACCTGTGGAGATTGTCTATTATGGTGGTCATTGCCTTGAAGTGGGGCTGCGGAAGAAAAGCCCTGGCTTGAACTGCATCCAGGGTGGCCCCTATGAAGTCTATTTGTTGTACTGGTGTGAGGGTGGACTTCTGCTCGTTTATGAGCAGACCCAGCCTGTTGCATATTGTGCAAGTCAGCGTCAGGCTGTTCTGAATGTGGTCTCTGGACCTGCCCCGGATTAGCCAGTCGTCCAGGTAGGGGAAGATCTGAACCCCCTTGCGGCGGAGGTGGGCAACCACCACCACCATACATTTTGTAAAAACCCTGGGTGCTGAGGAGAGGCCAAAGGGCAGGGCCGAGAACTGGTAGTGGCCGCCAGCTACCTGAAAGCGCAGAAACCGCCTGTGTCCCGGGAGGATGGAAATATGAAAATAGGCATCCTGAAGGTCGAGGGCAGCAAACCAATCTCCTGGATTTAGTGTGGGAATGATGGAGGCTAGGGAGACCATGCGGAACTTGAGGCGCCTGATAAACCTGTTTAGACGCTGAAGGTCCAGAATGGGCCTGAGGCCTCCCTTCGCCTTGGGGATAAGGAAATATCGGGAACAAAACCCCCTGCCTCTTTCCTGAAGAGGAACCTCTTCCACCGCCCCCAGGAGGAGGAGGGCATTTACCTCCTGAATAAGGAGTAGCTCGTGAGAGGGGTCCCTGAAGAGGGACGGGGTAAGGGGAAGGTCCGGTGGGAAGGCAGAGAGTTGCAGGGCATAACTTCTCTGTATTATACTCAGTACCCAGCGGTCCGAGGTTATGCTCTGCCACTCGGGAAGAAACGGATGCAGTCTGTTCATGAATGTCCGAGTATTCCAGGAGATGGGGGGGGGTGCCACCCTCGGGCGCCCCATCAAAAATGCCACTTGGCGCCTTTTTGCGGCCCTTGCTGGGAGCCCCCTGCAGGGCCTTGGCGGTCCCGACGATTGGATTGTCGGAATCGATCCCTGCCCCTTCTCGACTGGGGTGGTCTGGGAAGCGGTCGCGGTGGAGGCTGCTGTTGCTGCTGCTGTTGCTGTCTAGGGGGGCGTGGTCGACCCTGCCTCCTAACTGCTTGTGGCACGTACAGACCCAGGGATTTTAAGGTGGCCCTAGAATCTTTTAAGGCGTGCAGCTTTTCATCAGTTCTTTCTGAGAAAAGGCCAGTTCCCGTAAAGGGCAAGTCCTGAATGGCCTGCTGCACTTCAGGAGAGAGTCCGGAGAATTGTAACCAGGCTACCCTGCGCATCACTATGCCCGAGGTCATAGCCCTCCCAGCAGCGTCCGTAGCATCGCTAGCCGATTGAAGGGCAGCATTGGCAACCAAGGAGCCCTCCTGGACCAGTGTATTAAAGTCTGCCAACATATCCTGGGGAAGGCCTTGGAGAAACCTCTGGAGGGAGGACCAGAGGTTAAGGTTATAGCGTCCCAGCAGCGCTTGGTAATTAGCCATACGGAGCTGCAGCGCTGCTGTGGAATAGACCTTCCTCCCAAAGAGATCTAGTTTTTTACTCTCCTTGTTTTTGGGAGTATTTGCGTGCGCCCCCTGCCTGTCCCGCTGATTTACCGCGTCCATGACCAAGGTCCCTGGGGCGGGGTGGTTAAAAAGATACTCAAACCCTTGCAATGGGACATAGTATTTCCTCTCTGCTGTCTTAGAGGTAGGTGCCACTAAGGCTGGGTTTTCCCAGAGGGGCTTAACAAGTTTGAGTACCCTATCATGGACCGGGAGCGCAATCCTAGATGGACCTGCTGGTCCTACAGTTCCAAAGAGAGGGTCCTCCTCCTCTGCCAGCTCCTTGATGTCCAGCTTTAAATTCTCTGCTAGACGCTTGAGGAGCTCTTGGTGAGTTTTGAAGTCTGGCAGAGGGTGCCCCTTATCTCTCACCGTTGTGTCTGCTGGGGATGAGGAGGAGGACTGAGGAATTGGACCAGTGGATGGGCCCTCCATGGGATCTGACTCTTCCTCTGAAGAGTTCCCTCTCTCCAGTTGACTTTGAGGGGGGGGTGGCGGGTGAGGTCCCATAGAGGGCGCCGACCCCGTACTCTGTGTAGTCTGCGGGGCCCATTGCCAGTAGGGCCATTGCCAAGGGCCCTGTGGCCATGACGGCACCGCTTCCGGTGCCGGGTACGATCCCTGTGGTACCGGTCCCGGTGCCGCGTATGAGGAGACCCCTTGGGCGACTGTGTTATACGCTCATTGTCTCCTAGTTCCACGGTCTCTATCTCCCCGCTCCCGAGAAGTGCTTCTAGATGACCAGGCGCACTGTTGATGGCGCCGGCGTGGCAGGGAGCGGCTGGAGGAGGAGGAGGATTGTCTCCTGTGCGCTTTTGCTTTAGATTGGCGCTTAGAAACTGGAGACCTGGAGCGGTGTCTTGGCGTACACTCCTTAGGGTGCGGTGCCGAAGCAGTCGGTGCCGTGTGCTCCGGTGCCGAAGCCCACACCGGGCTAGGCGTCGGGGATCCAGAGCCCCTGCGGTCTCAGCTACTGGTCTCTAGGCCCTGTGTTGGTGCCGAGCTGCGCGGTGCCCCAATCCGTACCGGGCTAGGGGTCTCGCGACGCATTTTCCTGCCCCGCTGTGTGGTATGCGGACTGTCAACCGGGGATCTAGACCGGTGCCGGGATTTTCGTTCGGTCACCGGGATCCGCGCCGGGCTCCTTGCTGGGGATCGGGAGCATCGGCCGGTTCCCTGTACTGAGGTGCCGGCTAGGACCGGCTGAGGACCGGTGCCGGCTAGGCCTCGGGGAACTGGACCGGTGCCGGGAGGTTGAAGAGCGAGACCGGTGCCGGCTGTGTCTCGGGGAAATGGACCGGTGCCGGGAACGGGACCGGTGCCGGGTGTCTCTGGGCGTAGAGCGCCTGGAGGAACGGGATCTCCGCTGGGAGGGAGATCGGTGCCGAGCGCTGGTGGTAGGCGAGCGCACCGGGCTGCGCCTCGGAGAATGTCCCCTCGGTGCCGTAGCTGCCGGTGCCGAGGCATGGGCCGGTGAACGGTGCCTGGATTCCAGGGACCGGGAACCCTCAGAGGCCGAGCTGTGATGCCTCTGTCCTGAGCCTCGGGACCGCCCTAGTCGGTGCGGTACCGAGGGGCTCAACGACCTTTGGTCGGAGCTAGGAGGGGAGCTGTAGCTGTCCCTCCTCGACCATCTGGGGGGAGACCTCGCATCCCGTCTCTGCCACCCACCGGGGTAACCCAGCGCGGGTTTACCCGAGACGCTATTCCCGGAACCCTCGGCCGAGGGGGTGACGGAGGCGTGGGCATGGCCATGAGGGCCCGAGAAGCCGCAAACGCCTCCGGCGTCGATGGTCCCTGCAGGGGCACTACCCCACCCCCCGGGGTCGGGGGAGGCTCCCTGTGAGGAGATGCCCGTGCCGGTGTGTCCATGGCACGGGGCTGGGGCACCTCCTGAATCACCCCCAGCTGTTCCGGTCGCCGGGGGGAGTCCATAGATACAGCCTTGGGCCGCTTCTTCTTACTCGGTGCCAGTTTCGTCGGTGCCGGTCTGGTCGGTGCTGGTTTGGTCGGTACCGGTGGAGCGCTGTGCACCGATGAGACACTCGGTGCCGCCGGCGACCTGGAGGGCTCGGAGTCGGGTCGAAGCGCTGACTCCATTAGCATAGCCTTCAAGCGGGCATCGCGCTCTTTTTGTGTCCGGGGCTTGAAGGCTTTACAAATTTTGCAGCGCTCCTTGCGATGCAGTTCTCCGAGGCAGTGAAGGCACCTATCATGTGGGTCACTGACAGGGAAGGCCTTCGCACAAGCCACGCAGGCTTTGAATCCTGTGGATCCCGGCATGGCTATGCAGCCCCGAACGGCTAAAGTCCTTATCTAACTTTCTATAAACACTAAACTACTTAACACTATCTACTTAACAATTACTTAACACTATCTATTTAAATGCAGAACAAGGATTGCTACTTGCTTATACTAGCAAGGGGCACTAGCGTTCCAGCTACCGTCACGGGCGGAAAGAAGGAACTGGGGACCCGCGGGGTCGGTGGCGTCATATATACCGCAACATGAGCGCGGCACTCCAGGGGGCGCCAGAGCCGACCCTGCGGGGGTTGCTAGGGCAAAAAAGTTTCCGGAGACTCGTGCACGGGGCGCGCACTCACCTATGTTGGAATGCATATGAGCAATCACTTGAAGAGAGAAGAGGTGATTGCGACAAACCAGCTGACGTCTGGAGGGCAGGAGAGATAATGAGGGGAAAGTAAATTTGTCTTACAGATTGTATCTCCTAGGGTGGTTGTGAGACCTAATGGCTGTTGGTTCCATTGCTGTGAGATGCCTGAATGAAAGAGGAAAAGAGGGTCCCAGTTTAGTTCATATTTATATTAAAGATCTGAATGTGTCTCTGTCTGTTTCTCTGTCAGAATTAAAATCAAGCTGGGTCAGTTAAGATTGGGGCCGTCGTTATAAATATGAAAGCAGAAAATCTCATTGCTTTTCTCCTTTCCCTCTTCAGACACTCTGCCATCTGAACTGGAGAGAAAAAGAGAGCAGTCACGCACACAGGGCGAGATTGCAGGTGGAGATCATTTTTGAATTATGAGAAAATTACCATGAAAACATTTTCGTGAAATTGTAGCTAAAGTTAAAAACCAAACCGACAGCGGCCATGACAGACACAGAGCCCTAAAAATAAACACATGAAATGCTAAGGAGATCCCAGGTTGAAGTCACACAAACAATCCTGACACCAACCATAGTGCTATGTTCATGCCCATGCTGATGAACAGAAACACTCTCACTGAGCAGCATCCAAACACCCTTAACTCTGACCCTGGGGTTTCCATAGCTGTACATAGGACTTTTAATATTAAATTGAGAGGAATGAGAACAGAGCTCTCGCCCCTGTGGGCTGACACTTCCCTCTCCTTTACCCCGGTGCAGGGGGTGTCTCTCCATTGCTCTTCTCCAACATCCTTCCTTTCCTTTGGGCATGGCTGGGCTCTCCCATTGAGCTTCTCACTGTTCCATTGACTGGGGAGATGTTCCCCTCTGATGCTGGCCCCCTCCCTTCTCTCTAGGTTGGGGATGGAGCTACCCCACCCAATGCCACCTCCTGCTCTTTGGTTTTCATTGGCTCTGTCCCAATGCTGCATCTTGCTCTCTGTTCCCTGGCCTGGGAGCAGATGCTGCATTAGGAGAGGCAGGTTGCCTGAGGAGTTAAAAGCTTGTACTTGCCTCCTCTGCTTCCTCCTCACTAAAAGCTTCTGACCCCTTCCTTGCTGTGTCTCTGCCTCTGGGAATGGAGCAACCCCAGCAGGGGCAGCAGAGAGATGAAGCCTCTGCAAGCAAATGAGAGACAGGCTGAGGAACAGCAGTGACAGCTCAGCTCATCCTCAGGTGCCCAGGACAGAGGCAGCTCCCTGGGATCCAGGTGTGTCCCAGCCAGAACAGGGGAGAAATGGTCCCAGACTCCCACAAGCCTGACCTCTGCCTCTAACGCTCTGATTCTTTCTCCCCGCAGTGAATGTGACCCTGGATCCAGACACGGCTCATCCCGACTTAGTCCTGTCTGAGGATGGGAAAAGTGTGAGAGCAGGACACACATGACAGGATCTGCCTGACAACCCTGAGAGATTTTATTCTTGGGCCTGTGTGCTGGGCTGTGAGGGATTCACCTCAGGGAGACATTGCTGGGAGGTGGAGGTGGGGGAAGCGCGATACTGGGCTGTAGGAGTGGCCAGAGAGTCTGTGAGGAGGAAGGGATGGATCGGCCTTAGCCCTGAAGAGGGAATCTGGGCTGTGGGGCAGTGCAGGGGTCAGTTCGAGGCTCTCACCACCCCTGAAACCCCCCTGCCCCTGAGCCAGGTCCCCAGCAGAATCCGGGTGTGAATGGGGGCAGGTGACATTTTTCGATGCTAGTGACGGGGCCCTGATCTTCACTTTCCCGCCGGCCTCTTTCCCTGGGGGGAGAATCCGCCCCTGGCTCTGCGTGGGTCCAGGATCCCAACTCAGACTGTGTCTCTGAGACTTGGGGAAACATCCCACTGGGGACCCTGAAATCATCCTCTCCAGCCTGAGACACCCCTAGTCTCTGTGACCCTGGACAACTCCCATCCCCTCGCACCTCATCTCTATGAGCCCTGCAAGCTTCTCTCCCCGCCTCCCTGCAGCACTAGGGAAGGGGCGGGAGGTGAAGAACCCCTGAAGCTGCAGGAGGATCAGTGGGGCCGAGGGACTGGGCAGACGTGGGGGTGGCCGGGACACAGTATTAATTGATGAGGGGTTTGGGTTGGAAGCTCCGCAGCAGCAGGGAGGGTTTTGTACAATCTGTGGGGTTATATCTCACTGGGGCTCCCAGCCAGAGCTCCTGCCACAGAGCCAAAGTCACCTTCTACTGGAGCTGCAAGGCTGGCACCACAATAATTGTCACACACATGCAGGGGATGGGCAGGGAACATTTAAAAATCACAGGATCAACCAGAATACAGTCTGTATTGTTTCAAAACCTCATGTTTTGTAGGGTCAATTTCATGATTTTCAATTCTTCTTCATGATTTTTAACTTCTGAAGTTGACAACAGGGAGAGTCACTGAGGCCAGGGTGGGTTGAACAAGAGCAAATAGAAGAAGCAAAAGGAAAGGATAAAGTAAAACAAAATAACCAGAGAGTTTGGAGAAAGTGTGTAAAATAGCTGTGAAAACAATGGGAGGAAAACAATCTGAAGAGAGAAAAGGGCCTGAGGCAGCGAAAGGGGAAGGGATAAACTCAGGGAGAGAATGGAGAACGTGAGGGGGAATGATCTGTGACAGGGACCTGAGGAGAGTGGAAGAAACGCAGAGCAATAAACAGGATGGGAAATGAGGGCTAGAAAAATGGTGAGTAAAAATGAACAGTATGAAAAAAAGAAAAGAAAAGGGAACAAAAAAAGGACGGAGATTTATAAAACATCCCTGAAGTTGAGACTAACTCAATAATTTCATATGTTACTTCCTTGACTTTGTTGACATTTTAGTGTCATTAAAAAATGGTTCCCAAATTCTGGGGGTTTCTTTGTGGTTAGTGAAGTTGCTTCTCAGCTCCTTTCCCCTCGGCTGCGTGGTTACAGTCAATGAAGCATTCCAGACTATTCTGATTTGGTTTTGGTTTTTAATTTCCCAACTGCAGTTCTTGGGGGCAGAGCTGTGGGATTTGCTTCCCTTCTTGGCTGTGTCCCCCCAACACCAACAGGGAATATACCAACCCCAGCCCTATGCTGGGAGCTGGGGTTTTACTGTGATATGTTGCTATCCAGACTGTGCTCTGTCTCTTGTGCTGTCTATAGCCATGTCAATCAGGAATTGCTCAGCTGTTCTCTGTGCAGAGGGAGCTGAACACATGATGCTGACTCTCCTCTTTGTTTCCAGAGTGTAGCAGGTTTCCACAGGCCCCCTGCTGGTCATGTCCTCTGCACCCACAAACCACACACAGTCCTCACCTGCCTGCCCTCCCCGCCTTTATTTACAGGCTTCCCCACCCCCAACTCTAGACAGCAACACTCCCAGGCTAGGGACATGCAGACACAGCCCCCTAATCGGGGCAGCTTGTCTCCAACTGCAGCTTCCCCCTGGCAGGCTTAGCAGTCGCCCCTTCTCCTGTAGCTCCTTTGTTGCCCGGCTCCCCTGAGCCTTTACAGGACTTGGCCGAGTGAGCTCCCGTTGCAGGAAAAGATTCGTTTGCCCTGACGTCTGGATCTATCGCCGGAGCTAAGTGAAAACCAGACCGGTGTTCAGTCCAATCAGGTAACGATGGATTGAGGGGACAACCAATGGACTAAACATGGACATAATAAGTTAAGAATAAACTGTGGGGATAAATCCCAGGCCCAATACCCATAACATGACCCCTGGGATCCCTCAGTCTCTGATCAATATTCACGTTATTGCTTCGCTCCACCAAGGAGCGCTGCTCCCGACCTGGTCCGACGTCTGCTTCGGCTCCAGCTCCGCTGGCGTCTGCTTCTCGGCCTGGCCTTGGGCAGCGGGCGCAGACACACAGGACACCCTCGCTGCTCTGCCACCAAGACGGGCAGCCCCTGCCTGTGCCACGCGCAGCCTTAAATCACGTCGGTTCGGGTCCCTCACGGCCAATCCCTGGCCGGGATTTTTCCCGCCTTGCTGAGTGGTGCACCCGGCACTCACATTGTGCACACGGCCCCAGTGCTTTGCACCCGGCAGTCACATGGCCAGGCTTCCCACCTTTTCACCCCGTCTCTAGGCAGACTATCAGGCCTTGGCATCCTGCCAAGCATCACCATCCCGCCAACTCAAGATGGATGCCACAATTTCAAAATGGAGTCCATTGGATCAGATCGAGGGGAGGGCACCAAAACCATGTTTATAAATAGTTCCCCAACACGACCAGCTGCTCCTCGCCAACCCCGGCCCTGCAGCTCTCCCAGCTGGCTCCACTCCCCTCTTCATTAGGGCTCTGGTGGCAGCAGGCTGGCTTAACCACCCAGGGCTCAGCCCGCCCCTGTCACATAGAGGTATTACATTTATTCAGAGGTGGCTAAAGAGAAATGAAATATGTGGTTCACATTTCTTCTGTCTTTCAACAATTGCTGCCGTGTCCAAGGGGGGGTTTCCTGGGTTGAGACCGGGTCTCTGGGGGGTTTATCTACACTGGGATTCAGGGTATCTTTCTCATTGTACAATCTGTGTATAGATAAGGCAAGTGCTGGTTTCACCTCAGTGTAACTGGTGAAGAAGAATTCTGTGGGTTGGAGGGTGTTGGGGAGGGTTCGGGGTCAGCTCGATTAGCTACACTGAGGTGAAAGCATCATTTGCCCCCTCTCCACTACAACTGCAGAATGAGATCCTGGCCTCGTGTTTGCTGTCACAGCAAGAAAAAAACCCTTTCTCCTTGGATGGCCATGAGCTAACCGATGGCATCTAAATGGTGAGAAAGGAGACACCCCACACTCAGCATGGACAGTGACTTTGTTTTCTGGGAGCTTCTAATTGAAATGATGGGGTGGGATCCATGAAGGGACGAAGGCTTTGCAACACCGAACGTCACTGTACCTAATGTTTAGGTGCCTAGAAAACCATAAGAACAACACTGCGACCCACGAAGCCTGACTAAGATGCCTAGTCTCCCTATATGATGAGCAGAGGCAGACAGGTGCTTTAAAACGAAATCCACAACGGCCGGCATCCTAGGTGGGGAGCCACCGAAACTAGTCACTGGGAGATGCTAACAACAGAGTGTGTCCTAAACCTGACCACTCTATTGAAGATAAGTGCCTGGGTTGCTGGGGGCATCTACCTCTCTTTAGCAATCCATGAATGGGAACCTGCCGCCTGAGGCATTTCTTGTGGGAACGAGTTAGATACCTGCTGCGCTGTACAGTGGCGTACAATGGGTCTCTGGCGCCCGGGGACCAATCCTGCATTTGCCCCCCCACGCACCTCCCCTGTCCGCACAGGGTAGGAGGGGTCCTCACAGCTCCTCCCAGCTGCCCTGGGGAGAGGAGGGGTCTGAACCTGCGGGGGAAGTGAAGTCTGGGGCATTGTGCAAACGCAGGCTTGGCTCTGCCACCCGCCTCCCACACCTACCCACTGCGCGGCGCCTGCCTCTCCCGCTCCAGCATAGGCCTGCGCACGGGGTGTGCCAGGTGTCCCCAGGCACACCCTAATACAGGGGTGTCAAACTTACGGGTGTCACACATTCGAGTAGACCTGCCGCCGAAAGAGCGGAGGGTGCGTGATTTCTCGGCAGACGGGCTGCCTCTGAAAAAGAAGTTTGGAGATTTTCAACACGCCACGATCTGCTGCCGAAATGCCGTTCCTCGCGACATTTCGTGGCGGAGACTAGGACACGGCCAGAATTCCGCCAGCAGATAATTGAAATTGGCCCGCTGGTGAAATTGAGTTTGACAAAAAAAATAAATAAATAAAATAAAATTTCGAGGGTGCACACTCTAATGAAACGTGATGCGCACACCTATGCGGTCCAGCCCCGCCACTAGGGCCCTGGTTCTGCAGTCACCCCCTTCTGCTTGTGTGGAGGGTCAGTGAGGCTTCACAGGGACAGCAGTGTGCACCTGATGCTGAGCATGCAGAAGCAGGGGCTGTGTGTGTCTTAGGAGTGAAGCTAAATTCACAACAGGCTAAACCTTGGTTAAGGTAGAATCAATGTTTCAAAAGCCTGATTCTCATTTACACTCAGGTTGCTCTGGCTCAGTGAAAGGAGATTTTCCTGCCAGCAGTGCCACCAACTCTTGTGATTTTATCCTGAGGCTCACAACATTCGATCTGTTTGGTTGGTTGCAGTGTTGTTGTTGATTTTCTTGTTAAAGCCCCAGCCCCTTCATCCTTGTGATGAAGGGAGTCTTTATAAGAAAGCAAACATTAACAGCCCAGAATGAATTATAATTAGTATTTTTAATTCCCATATTTTTTAAAGCAATCTCATTCATAGAAATGATTTTTCTATTTATTTATCCATGTGCCTGTAATGCATTTTTCTCTCACTCTATTCTGTGTCTGTACAATGGATAGAAGTTATAGTAAATCCACATTCTTACTGTATTTATCTATGTACAGCAAAGACATTCCCTATCCGTATTTTACAGGACAGACTGTGCTCTCAGCTGCATCAATTTAAATCTGCAACAAGGAGACTAACCTCAATAGATTTGCTCCATATTTACACCACTGTAAATGAGAGCAGAATACAACCCTGTCCTTAAATCATCTCAAAGGTGACGGAGAGTGCACTGAGGACAGCAGAGTCTAGCACAGTGGTTCTCACCATTTTTTTGTGGCCTCAGAGTGCGGCCATCAACTCTTGCTGGTGGCCGCATTGACAATTTTTCCTAAGATACTCCGTTAATGTTAGGAAAAATCAAATAAACATGCACATAGACATGTCCAAATAATAGTTCTGGGTTTTGATGCACCAATTGTGTGGATCAGAATATTAGCAAAAGTCCAGGAGCTCTTTGAATGGAAAGGCTGCCTCACTTGCCCCACTTAACTTTCAGGTGAGAGAGGGAAGTGGGGTGCATGAAGAACTGCAGCTCCTTCCAGGCGGCTGGAGGGAGTTACTTGTTCTTCCCTGCAGAGCAACAACTGCCCTGAGCTACCTGGCAGGAGGCAGGGAGGGGGCTGCAGCTTAGGGAGAGGGTTGCTGGGGGTCACTTGCACTGTTGCAGGGAGGGGGAATGAGTGGGTGAATATAAGGACCCTGGAGGCAATCAAGCAACTAGCAAGGAGGAAGGGAGGGAGGAAAAGGGGGGCTGGGTGCCAGAAAGGCAGGGAGGGAAGCCGGTGGAAGTTGGGACCCAGAGGCATTGGCGTGCCCGGCAGAGGAAGGAGAGACAGAGGCGGAGGTATGGATGAAAGCAAGGAGACAATCGAGCAGCTGGCAAGGAGGAAAGTGGAGTGGGTGCCCAAAAGGCAGGCAGAGAAGGAAGTGGGAGTTGGGACCCCAGGCAGTGGCAGACAGCCAGTGGCTGGCAGGGAGGGCTACAGACCCCAAGGCAGACGTGTAGGGGGGAATCACTTACCTGGGCACTGCAGTCTGGAAGGTGCTTCTGGGAGCCAACGGGGTTACTCACCCTTCAGATGGCTGCTCCCAACAAGCCCTGGCTGGCTGGGTCGGGGGGAATCCTTGCCCCCCCGATACCTCGTGGCTACACAGAAACCCCCTGGTCATTGCATTTGAGAACTGCTGGTCTAGTAACTAGATTTGTGTATGTGAAGCAAGAGCTCCTGGGTTTTTTTCATTCTGGGCTGTGCTGCTGCTTTATGGCAAATCTGGTGCTTATGTAAGGCCTGTTCTACCATTACTCATTTCCTTCATTTTATAATCTCTTCCACACCTGCTTAACTATTTCTGCCCAGAATGGTACATTTCAGCTCTCTGCCTTATATACAGGTTTTGGCCTACTCTGATTGGTCAGTCCCTCAATCCTTCTTATTAGCATGCCTGTCCACCAATCATCTTTAACCCTTGCCTGATTGGTCCGTTCTTATGAACCAATCACAGTTGCCAAATTTATCTGTCAATCAAAGCCAGACCTAGTTGAGAACCTGCCTCATGCTCTCCTGACCCCTCCCTTCAGGTTTGGGAGTGACCTTTAGCTTATCTCAGCCTCCCTGTTTGCTATTGGCCTAATTACACCAAGTTTAGTTTTCTCTGGCTGGGATTCCCTACAACTGCCAGCTTGTGATCCCTGCCTGTAACCCCTGAAAACTACCACTGGGCTAAAAGCTATAAAGTGGGTAGCAGCATCAAACAACCACCCTGTCTCCAATTGTATGTACAGGGCAGCAGGTACCTAACTCATTCCCACAAGAAACACCTCAGGTGTCCAGTTCCCTTTGGTGAATTGCTAAACAGAGGTAGGCGCCCCCCCAGCAACTCAGAATCAAGTACTTATCTTTAAAAGAATGATGAAACCACCACTTGCCTTCTCTCCACACAGACTGTACAATAAGAGAGAAGCTTGCATCCTAGTGTAGACAAACCCCCGAGACTGTCTCTAGGGGTTGGTGCCATCCCATGAAAACCCCCTTTGGACACCACAGCAATTGCTGATGGGTAGAAGAAATGTGACAACATATTTCATATATCTTCAGCCACCTTTGAACAAATTTGGTACCTCTGGAAACAAAGAGCAGAGTCAGCACCTTGTGTTCAGACAGTTCTCCAAAGAGCAGAGCTGAGGAATTTCTGATTGACATGGCTATAGACAGCACAAGAGACAGAGCACAGACTGGATAGCAACATATCACAGTAAAACCCAAAGCTTTCATCATACAGACATGCCAGTATATTCCATGTTGGTGCTGGACGGCACAATCAAGTAGGGAAGCAAATCCCAATATTCTGCCCCCCAAAATTGCAGCTGGAAAATTTAAAAAAAACCAAAACCAGAATTGTCTTTCATTCTTTATTTACCATAAATACCCGTCAGCATGAAAAGGATCTGACAAGCAGCTTCAATAACCACAACAGCAGAAAAGAGATGCACAGATTTTCGGAACAGTGTTTTTTAATGACACTAAAATGGCAAGAAAGTCAAGGAAGTAATATTGGAAATGGATGAGTGACAGTCTCACCGTCATTGATGGTTTATAAATCTCTCTGTCCCTTTCACGTTAACTTTTGTTTATTTTCTTTCATATTGTTCATTTTTACTCACTCTTTCTTAGCTCATTTCCCATCCCTGTTGAACTGAATCCCATGAGAGTTAGAAATAATCAAACAGGTTGTCCAGGAGTGGACTGGGGAGACAGAACACTTCATTGCTTGCTCGTTCCACCTCCATGCCAGGAGTAAGTAACGAGGGGATTACTTTACAATCCTTTTATCCAGAGCTGTATACATTTTCAGCAACTCCCCATAGACCCTTATTTGGTTACATTGACACCTATAAAATGAATGTTAATAACTACATAATGAATACAATTATACCCGCCCCTGTTTGTTTTTTTCAGGATTATTGCAGAGCACAGGCACATTACCTTGAAACGTACTAATATTCTTTAAAATACACTACATGCAAGGGAGGGAAAGAAGAGAGATAACAGACTCTAGCTAGAATTCACACAAAGTAACAGAAACAAGGTCTGCCTGTGCCATGACCCACTTCCCTGTAGCTTAGGCCTGATCACTTGTCCAGCTTTTAACTTACGCTCCTACAGAACCAAAAGTCATGATAATAGACAGTACAAGAGACAGAGCACAGGCTGGATAGCAACGTATCACAGTAAAACACAATCTCTCATCATAGGCACATGCCGGTATAGTCCCTGCTGGTGTTGGGGCGATACAATCAAGTAGAGAAGCAAATTCCACAGCTCTGCCTCCCAACAATTGCAGCTGGAAAATTTAAAAAGAACAAACCAGAATTGTCTTTGATGCTTTATTTACCCTAAATACACAAATAACCAGCATGGGGGAAAGGAGCTGATAAGCAGCTTCAATAACCACAACAATGAAGAGACCTGCAGATTTTGGGAACATTTTTTTTAATGACACTAAAATGGCAACAAAGTCAAAGGCAATTTATGAATGATAGTCTCATCATCAGGATATTTTTATAAATCTCTCTGTCCCTTTTCTTTCATACTATTCATTTTTACTCACCCTTTTTTTAGCCTTCATTTCCCATCCTGTTAATTTCTCCCTGTCTTTTCCAGTCTCCTCTGGTCCCTGGCACAGATCATTCCCCCTCATGCTGCTTGTCCCAAGCCTGGCTGTTAATTCTGCCCGCTTACCCAGCTCCACATTTGCCCCTCAGGGCTCCTCTGATCCTCCTGCAGCTTCACGGGTTCTTCACTTCCCCACCCTTCCCTGTTGCATCAGGGAGGGAGGGAGAGAAGCTTGCAGGACTCATAGAGATGCTGATTTCTCCCCTCCATGTCAGGGACACAGGCTGAGCCGGGATCCTGGCCACACCCGGAGCCAGGGGCGGATTCTCCCCCCACGGACAGAGGCCGGCGAGAAAGTGAAGATTAGGGCCTCGTCACCAGCATCGAAAATTGTCACCTGCCCCCGGTCACAGTCCAGACACACCCGGATCCTGCTGGGGACCCGGCGCAGCGGGGTCACAGGGTAGGTGAAAGCCCAGAACTGACCCAGCCACCGCCCTACAGCCCAGATCCCCCCCTCAGGGCTAAGGCTGATCCCTCCCTTCCTACTCACAGACTCTCTGGCCACCCCCACAGCCCAGTATTGCCCACCACAAACCTCCACCTCCCAGCAATGTCTCCCTGAGGTGAATCCCTCACAGCCCAGCACACAGGGCTCAGTGTCAAATCTCTCAGGATTGTTGGGCAGATCCTGACGTGTGTCTGCCCATCTCACACTTTTCCCATCCTCAGACAGGATGAGCAGGGGATGAGCTGTGTCTGGATCCAGAATCACATTCACTGCAGGGAGAGAGAATCAGAGTGTTAGGGGGCGAGCTCAGGGCTAGGTGAGGCTGGGACCATTTCTCACACTCCTCACCTGCCCTGTTCTGGCTGGGACACACCTGGATCCCAGAGCCCCTGTGTTGGGCACCTGCGGCAGTGTAGAGCTGTCCCTGAACTTCCTGTAATGAGACCCACTTTCTTTGCTTCTTATTTGTTTGCAGAGGCTTCAGCTCCCTGCTCCCCCTGCTGGAGCTGCTCCATTCCCAGTATCTGAGCACAGCATAGAAGCTTGTGAGGAGGGAGCAGAGGAGGCATGTGCCAGCTTTAAACCCCAGAGGGAAGCAACCGCCTTCCCCCTCCCAAAATGCAGCCTCCACTCCCAGGCCAGAGAACAGAGAGGAAGGTGAAACATTGGGGAAGAGCCATTGAAGACCAGAGAGCAGGACGTGGCATTGGGTGGGGTAGCCCCATCCTTCATCTCAAGAGAAGGGAGGAGCTGCCAGCATCAGAGGGGAGCATCTCCCCAGTCCAGGAAGCAGTGAGCAGCTCTAATGGGAGAGCCCAGCCCTGCCCAGAGGAAAGGGAGGATGTTGGAGAAGAGTGATGGGGAGACCCCCCTGCACCGGGGTAAAGGAGAGGGATGTGTCAGCGCCTGGGGAGAGAGCTCTGTTCCATTGCTGCTCAGTGTGAGTGTTTCTGTTCATCAGCTTGAGCATGAATGCAGCACTGAGGTTTACGTCAGGATTGTTTGTGTGATGTCAGCTGGGGATCTCCTCACTGTTACTGTGTTATATTTGTGGCTGTGTGTGTCCTGGTCGCTGTTGGTTTGGTTGGTAACTTTAGGAACAATCTCATGAAGATGTTTTCACTGGAATTTTCTCATAATTCAAAGACAATCTCCACCTGCAAACTCACCCTGTGTGAATGATGCTAAGGATTCCCCTCTTTTTGTGTCCAGCGCTGATGGCAGGGTATCTGGAGGGGGAAAGGATAAAAGAGAGGAGATTTCAGGCTTTCATGTTTATAACAGCATTTCCCTCTTAACTCATACAGGTATCTCTCCACAATGGAATCAACATCCATAAAGCCTCCCAACCATCCCAGGCCAGACAATCTGTAAATGAGATTTACTTTTCGCTCATCAGCCCCTCTCGCCCTTCAGACTCTAGTTGGTTTTTCTCATTCACTTAATGCCTTTTGTCGTAACCTCGACTAGATCATGCAAAGACTTTGGCCCAAAAGTAACTTTACCCCCTTTGGTCCCTTTGACACTAACAAGATGTTAGGAATTTGCAAAATCCTGGCTCTAATTGTATGGTTTGGTGCTCTTTGCTCAGCGTCTCTACAGAGAGCAGCACGATGGGGCCCTCATGCTTCAGAGGCAGAAATATGACTAATAATAAAATCATTTTATCCATGTGGAATTAGAGGCAGGGGGATGTTTGGCTCAATGGGCCAGATTCACCCCTGTACTGGCAGAAGGAGAGAGGGAGGCAGTTTGTGACTCTGCTGTTCAGTGGCTGCAGGGGCCGGTGCAGACCTTGGCGCAGGCTGAGGAAGTTCTGAAGCCAGCCAGAGTTGTGTCCCTTCTACAATGGTCCCCGTGTTTCTTGGCCAGCGTGCAGAGTGTCAGAGGCCCAGCTTTACACTGCCCACGTCCCTCTATCCCTCGTCCAACCTCTCCCTCTTCCACCCTGCCCTTCCCAATCCCCTCCATTCCCAGACCTCTCAGGAACACTCCTTCTGCCTGCACCTGTTGTGGAGGAGGCATCAAAGGCTGCTGTGCTGGAGGGATTCCTCACGCTGTGGGAGGGGCTTTCTCCTTCCCCACAGCTCATTTGGCCCAGACTAGCTGCCATATGGGACCAGAGCACAGTGATGGACGGGTCCAGCTTTAACAAGTGCCCTTTAATTTAGGATCTAGATTTTGAATGTCGACCTTTACCCCCGGGGCCTGGTTCTCAGGGGTGTTGGGCACCTGCAATTCGCACTGACTCCACCTGCAGCTGTGGATGCCGCACAGCTCTGGGACCGTCTCTAGCGGGGAGAGAGAAACTCAGCTCAGGTGGCCAAAATGAGGCCGTTTCGCTGCATTTGGGCCTGAATGTTGGTAGTGTTGGTAAGTCCTGAATTAACGTGAGATATCCTGACGCCTGGGCCCCTGCTCCATTTGTCTGCTTTCTGCTAGTTATTATATTCAGTACTGAGAATTGGAAGAAGGGGTCTATGGTCATTTCTTATGCATATGTTTGGACAGAACAAGATTGTGCATTTATAGTGAGTGATTTGGCTTCGGCCTGGTTAGCAGTTTCCTTAATGTAAGGGAAATGATGCCTTAAGTGACCTTGTTATTAAGTGACGTGTTCATAAGTCTGTAGGTGGGACAAAGAGACGTGTTGATGACACAATGTGCTTAAAGACACAGACACCCAAAATGGACTGCCTAGGTGAGTTAGAAGAGTTTAAAAACCCCTCTATGGAGACCAGGGTCAAAGTGACCTATGCAGAATCAGTGGTAATAGACCAATGGGAAAAGAGAATAATAATATGAAAATAGTTTGTAGAGCAAAAACCGTGCAAATTGAAAATTTCCTGCATGTGCAGTGTATGAGTCATATCTGGTACTTAATATTCATAACACTCAGAAGAGATTGGAAAAGAACTAATAAATATATCACTTGGATACGTATAGTATGTCAGACATTGTAAGGGGGAGTCAGAGCTTCATTGGAGAAATCCACCGTGACCCACCTATGGCCCAGGAGAAGGCAACTGACTAGTATCCCATTTCTTACTCTAACAGTAAATGTAATTGCAAGGCATGCTTTTGGTAGAAAAAGAGTTTGAATTAATCAGCCAGAGTGACTTGGACCCCAACTGTGTGGCATTATCACCTAACAATTAAATAGAAGCATAATCTAATTATGAATGGATTGGCCCAGAGCCATGCTCTTCCTACGGTGTCAGAGGCTTATCCCGATTTCCCCTCCTAGATCTCTTCTCTGTACCTTTGAATTTCCTCAGAGTCTCCATCAGAGCAATAGTTTTCTGGGAGAAATCACTGAGTCCCTTTTCCAGTTCAGGAGAAATCTCCTCTGGTTGTTCGAGCTTCCCCTTCCCACACCTGGAAAGAAAAAACATTCACCTGGTTATATTTCACTTAGTGACTCATTAGAAGTTCTTGCTGGTGGGTTGCTGTTGTAATGGGCCTGGAGTTAGCATTTCTCTACTTCTCCCAGCCTCAAAGCCGGTGCAACACAGGCCATGGCAGTGCCACCTTCCCACATAGGTCCCATTCATATTCTTCAACTCTGGCCTGGAGAGACCAGATCTGGGGACAAAATGGGAATTGAGTCTCTATATCCAATTCACTACTTGGGGCTCCATGCTCTGAGGGACAGCAGGTTCCTATGTTAAATGTTGTAGAAATCTGCCCACTAAAAACTGATGCACCAACTCCGCAGTTCATTCCACACAGGCCTCTAAACAGTCCTCAGGTGGGAAAGACTCTTGATCACTGTTGCCCTGGGCTGAATGGTAACCAGCGCCCCACCAGGGAAAGGCCCATATTCCATCCTCGAGTCCTGGCCAGGGATGTGACATCTCTAGAATATAATTTTGGTTAGTGTTTCCCATTCAGTAGGTAATTCCAGAGTCTTCTATAAAACGTTGAGAACCCCAGTATTAAGTTGATCAGAGAGATTTGTAACCAAAATGTGATTTCTCAACACATTTTGCTGTAGAGCCCTGGAAACATACATTGCTAACATCATCTCCAAGCTCTTTCCCAGCTTTGCGAGGTGTGGGGGGGAGTGAGAGAGAACCACGTACCTGCTCAAGCTGCTTGTAACATACTAGAGGAGAGAGAAAGAGAGAGAATTTTAGCCCCACTTGACACACACTTTGAATTCCAAGGAAGGGATTTTGCAAGCCTAGGGAAGAGAAGCCCTGCCCTCACTCTAGGCCCAGGGATTCCCTTAGCTAATGGGGTTTTTCCATCTCTAATATCAATGTGTCTGTGACTCTGCAAGAACAATAGTCATTCGCATGTCAGTAACGCACACACTGAGTTATGCTGAGATCTCTCACTGCTTAACTCCGGAATCCATGTCTTAGGAGCTCTCCTGTCTCGGTGTTGACATCTGGAGTGTTGCTAACTCAGTCTCACCTGCAGGAATTCACTTGCTGGCTTCTGACACTTCCCCTCCATCTCACTGATCAGCTCACTGAGATGAGAAATCTCACAGAGTTTGGTGATATTTTCATTCTGTATCTTCACAATCTCCTTGTCCAGTTTTTCCAGCTGGGCCAGCAGGAGTCGCTCTTGTTCCTCCAGGAACTGCCGCAGTTGCTGAAATTCAGACACAATTTTCTGTCTCTCCTTTTCTATCTGTTTCTGTAAAGCAATAGGGAAAGGACAGGTCAGGGAACATGGAGCCAGCCTAGGGTCCTTTAATGGGGTACCGAGTGTGCAGGAGGGAGATCTTCTTTGCAAACCCTAAGATTTGCAAGACTAAACATTACATGGACCGAAGTTCCAGGGGAAAAAAAGAATCAAATAATTGAACAGTGCAAGAAATGACATATCCACAAAGACAGCCACAAGGGCTAGAAATTAACTCAGAACTGAAATGAAAGCTTCGATTCTGCACATGAATCTAACACAGAAAATCTGTGATCATGGAGAAATATATCCACACTGATCAAGGCGACAGAAGAATCTGCCTACAAACAGACCTCTCACCACAAATCTCCACAGGTCAATAACAACAGATACCTACCAGATACTCCTGGCTTTTCTCCTCTGCAGTCACTTTAAATCCCAAGAGCTTTTCTCTCTCTTCCCTGAAAGTCGTCAAATGGGCTTGAATTTTATCCTATAGAAACAGAGATGATTTGGGAGGTTTCATTTTGAAGGTTGAGAAGGGTGTGTAGGGGGATGTTTGTCCACGCACACCCAAGGCGAATGTTGGTCCTAATCAGCGTATGACACCAGAGACACCAAGGAAATGCAACCTAACAATGGAGACTGGGAGTGTGTCATATTCCAACTTGTTTCCAATTCAGGTTCAATCTTTTTATTAATTAGAGGGAGACCTCACTTCTCCAAGCTTGACTGGTCTTTATTAATTCATTAGTAGTGCAGCACATGGTAGAAATCTGGAGTGACATGGGGGTGAATTAATTAATGTGGTTTTCAGAAGATTAAAGGAAGAACGTGATTCAAATCCCATGGCTGGAAATATGGGCTGGGATTCTCCAAGGAGCCGAACTCCTAATTGACGTTCAGCCCCAAAGCTCTGGGATTGCTCTGGTTGTACAGAAGTGGTCTAAGCACTAGGGAAAACCCCATTAGATTTGCTGAGGTGTGTTAAGAAGGGTTGGGGTTTGCCCTAGTGCTATCCTGAATGTTTTCACTAGAAATGCCTCTGGGTAGGTACCTACAATCCCACTCCATGGTAAAGATCCCGGGAGATTTCAAAAGACTGCATGGTGCGACTAATGGAACCACTTTGGCTGGTTCTTGCCCAAACACACAAGGAACCTCCCCTCACATTGAGGGGCCTGCAGCTGTTGTGATTTAAGCTTCACTGATCATTTAACAGTTTCTGTTCCAGAAAAAGTTCCCTTCTTTCACCAGTGGACGCTGGCTTTGAAAAGGATTCAGCTTCTCAGAGGAACGTTTCCCACACCAGGTACTTTTAAAGACTATATTGTTATTATTATTATTTGCCTTTCTTGCTAGTCTGCCAGATCATTTGTTTTGTTATAGCATCTCCGTACAGTGAAGGTTTTACAGAGCTGAATGGTGCAGTTACACCTTGCAGTGAAATTAACTTGTCATTAAAACCCAAAATTATTAGTGATTAAACTTCCCTACCTTATACTCCTGGGCAGCCTCCTCGATGGGAACCACCGTGTGAGTTCTGTGAACCTGAGACAGATGGCAAATCACACAGACGGGGGTTTGATCCTCCTCACAGAACAGTTTCAGAGCCTCCTGGTGTTCCCCGCATACCTTCTGCCCTCCTGATCCCTTTGCTGCCTGGAAACTCAGCCTTTTGGCTATTTCTATGACATTTGCCAGCTGCCTGTTTGGCCTTAGGTTTCTCTGTTGCACAGTTTCTCTGCATTGGGGGCAGGAGACACCCATGTCCGATCCCTCCCAGCACTGGCTGATGCAGGTTCGGCAGAAATTGTGCCCACACTCCAGAATGACAGGTTCTCTAAAATACTCCAGACAGATGGGACAAGTAGCTTCCTCCTGGAGACTTTCCACGGGATTCTCCGTCGCCATGGCTGACTACGGACAGTGTAGCTGGGCTAGTTTCACTTTCCTGAACTCACAAATATGCCTCGCCTACAGCAGCAACTGGGTGTTTCCTTTCAACTGACTCACACTGTGACTGTTTGCTGAGCTGTAGCCAGCTCACTGGTAACATTTTACAAAGCCTCCAGCCCTGCAAAATGTACCACGGGGGCCCTTTTTCCTGGTGTGGGGAGTCACCCAGAGGAATTGCGAAATTAGAATCATTTCAACCCTTCTGATGTGGGCAGATGAATCTTCTCTTAAAGAAACAGTCACATTCCAGCTAAAATAGAAGTGTCAGTGCCAGCAGATTAAAATATTCATAAAAACGGCCATATTTGGTCAGACCAATGGTCCATCTAGCCAAGTATACTGTCTTCCGACAGTGGCCAATGCCAGGTGCTTCAGAGGGAATGAACAGAACAGGCAATCGTCATGTGATCCATCACCTCTTACCCAGTCCCAGCTTCCGGTAAGCAGCAATCCCTGCCTGTTGTGGCTCATAGTCATTGACAGGGCCCAAGAATATTTTTTCAGGCCCATACAAACTTGTAACATGGGCCCCCTCCCACACACATAGCACAATCCCTCATCTCATACATACAATCTCACGAGCCCTGAAAAAGTTTGAATTATTAGACGCTTTCTTCCCCAGTTGACGAGGTAATTGAAAGACTGCACAAGGTCACTTCAGGTGGAACTGGGAAGAGAACCCAGGTCTCCAATATGGAAAGCTCAGGCACTAGCCACTCACTTATGCTGCCTTTGGGGATGAATACATAAAATAGATATGACCTGGTTATCTGTCACCACCCACCACTGCGCAATGGAGCCAGGAAGAGAACACGAGAGTCATGCTCTCTAATATTCTAATCTGTCTAGTAAGCATTTGTGCCTGCTGGCAAAACATGTGACGAGTCCTCCTCTGGCATTTGGCCTCAGAAACAATGGCAATTCCTCCTAAAGTTCAAGAGGTGGGGACGTGTGCTGGGTACCGGAGAAGCCCTGCTACAATCCCCATTGCTGTGGGAGTGAGTATTAAGTGGTTTGACTTGATATATATTTTAGTTTTCTTTTTTTAAATAGTTTAAATCATATGATCTGTTAACTGTGGGGCGCTGTGCCATAAAATCGTGGTATTCCAGACTGTGAACATTTGTCACACAGTTGGACGACTGGTGCCAAACACTGGCAGGTTTAGAAGCTGAGAAGAAAAGTGACCCAATCAGTTCAACAATTCCTGCTGGGCATGTTTATATGAAGCACATGACCCAGCGTGCAGGCTTGGTAGCCTGGCTCTTACTGTAATATGTTGCTATCATCACAATGACATACACAGATCTCCTCACTGGGGCTGGGATTTATTTCATCCTAAATTGGTTGTGTCAAACCCTGTCTGCCTTCAAAAATCACAGCTGGGAAATGAAACGTAAAACATTCTTCTTGTTTATTCACCTTAAGTAAATGTCTGGCTTAAAAGAAGCTAAGAGGGAAGCTTCATAACCAGAAGAGAGTAAAAACATCTACAAATCTGAAGAAGTGTTGTTCTGAAAAGCACTTAAGTGGAAATACTGTCCATGACCTATGGGGTGCAATTAATGTTACAGTCTCTCACGTTCAGAAACATTTTATAGATCTCCTTTTCCCTTTGCTTTAATTTCATTTAGCTTTACACATCGTTTTCTCTAGCACTCTTTTTCCATCTGTTTATATCTGAGTCTCCCTAACCCTTCTCTATTCCCTGTCACGGATCATTCCACCTCAGGTTTCCAGATCTCTCCCCTGAGTTTATCCCTTCCTCTCTTGCTGCCCGCCCAGAAGCATTTCCTTTCTCAGGACGCTTTTGCTTTCACTCTTCATTTGACTTTCCCTCCACTTTCTCCAGGCTTCTCT
>ML681313.1:0-135319 GCA_007922225.1 Emydura subglobosa
TTTAAAATAAAAGGAAAAAAAAAAAAAAACAGAAATGTTGGAGACGTGTCTGATTGCAATGGCTCTGACTCATCACTCCACCCACTGAATTCCAAAGAGCCAACCTTTGTTTCCAACAGGGGCCACGGTTATCAGATAATTAATTCTGCTAGGTTCACTGGCAGTAAGGGGACTGAATGCTATCGGATAGTTTAAATATTACCTTGAAAATTTGTAAAATTTATTTTTTCTCATAGCAACTGAAAGTCATGACAGGTTTGAAATACTACAGGTTTGAAATACTATATTAAAAGCTACCAAAATCAAAAAATTAAATCCTCCACCATACCTTGCATATTTTTTACTATGGCTCTTGTACACCGGTTTTTATTTCAAAACTTTTAAGCATTAAAAAAACAAACAAACAAACAAACAAAAAACCCAAAAAAAATACCTCAAGCCATTCATTGATATCTGCAAGGTCTTGCAGTCAGAGAGGGGATTACAAAGTAAATATCAAAGACTGTTATTTATGTATGTATGTATGGTGATTATTGTTTAATACTATAAGAAGACCCTACAGTTTCAGTCCAACAGGATTTTTAAATTTAAAAAGTACCCTTGTTATACAGATCCCAAAAAAACAGGTGTGCATATTACAAAAGGGAACATTTGGGGTGGGATATGCATTAATTAAGCCTCAGAATGGTATAAAAGCCTCAGCTTTTCTGGAGACTGCCCTTTCTCCTAACAGACACTACTTGAACTGCTGCTGCTGAACTAGGTATGTTCCTTATTCTTAACTCTGACAAAATGTATATATTATATAATATTACTCATTCTATCTTTACTAAGGATGATATGTGTCTTTATTGCAGTGTGATCTGTTGATCATGGAAACAGCACCTTCAAGCAGCCTTTCACCAGAGCAAGGAAAAGACCCTTATTTTTAACTAAATAATTGAGGTTTAATGCTGCTTAATGTTTTTTTTTAAAAATGGGTATTAAATAGGCTGCAGGGTGGAGGGTTTGATGCATTTGTGGTATCATACTAACTCAAATTATGTTTGTTCTTTTATACTAAAAAGGTACAAGTACATGTGTCCCAGCATGTCTTTAACCTGTGGTGGAAGGTAAATATTTGGAATTGTTTTTTTAATTTGTGTTTTAAAATTCAAGGTTTATATTTTTATAAAGGTTCTAGGTTTATATTTTTAAATGTTTTTATTCCAACAGGTAAATGATGATCCCCAAGAGTCAATAATGAATCGATTGAAAAGTTAAGGATTTTTATTATAAACACAGATGTAATATAGATTGTTAACTAGTTATACTCATCTAAACAAACAATTAACTATAAAGTAAAGACTAATATAAAAGGACATAAAAACAATTAAGCACAAAACATAAACTGATATAAGAAAGTATTAAACAGGCAACTAACTATAAAGACCTAAACCAATATTAAAACAGACAGTGATTCCCTGACCAAGAATCAAACCCTGGTTTCCCACGTGGAAGACAGGGACACTAACCACTATGCTACACAGACAACTAGTTGCTTGCATGAAACAGAAAGGGGTTACACAAACTGCTAACTGAAAAGCACAGAGGCAGAAGTTGTTAACTACATGAGGGAATGCTTTCACACAGAGATTTCACAGACAATGAGTTAATTACAGGGCACAGAAGAGGGGGTCACACAGACAGTTAACTGCAAAGCACAAACAGGCAGTTAAACAGGCAAGGTAGATTTCACACAGACAGTTAACTGCAAAGACACTAATGGGCAGTTAAACAGACAACGTAGATTTCACACAGACAGTTAACTGCAAAGACACTAACGGGCAGTTAAACAGACAACCTAGCTTTAAAATACAAACTGATACTTAACTCCTTACCTCCACACAGACATAGGAGAACCCCAGGCTGATATTCACAGCATTATTCAATTTCGATATGCTCGGGGAAGTGGGGGGGGGAAGACGTGAACGGGGAGAACCGGGACCAACTGATCAGGCTGGTTGCTATGAAGCTCTCTGAGGGGGCTTGGGAAAGACCCCTCTTTATAAACTATGGGCTATGTGCCAGCACCAGATTGGCCAGAGGACACTTGCAGTAAGTTCAGTTTCCTGGTTGCTGGTAAGTTTCATTTCCCATGGTCAGTTTCATTTCCCATGTATGATGTGGGAGGATCCTTTGGCTGGCTGCCCTAAAAAGGTCAGTTTCAGGAGGAGTGAGCTAATGGCCTAATAAGGTCAGGTTGAGGTTTTACTGATGCAACAGGTGGGTAGGTGGGGGTGAGAGGTGGACATATCAGGTACTGCGTTGCAACAGTTTTGTGTTTAAATTGACTGGGTTTGGGGTTTTTTCCATTTTGTGTAAAAAAGTGATGGAGTTTTTTAAGGCTTGGATTGCTGTTTGGGAGGCAGGCCTTGAGCTAAGTTAAGCAGCAGTTGAGTACATGTTGGTATGTTTTAACTATTGGTAGGGCAAGGGGTAGAGATAGTTATGGTTGGGGGTGGGAAATTAAAAATATTGTATTGCACATTTTTTTTGTTTTTTGTTTTGGGGCCTGGTGGCAAACTAGGTTACACTAGGGCTAGAAATCCATGTTTATTGTACAGCCTAAAATAGATATGTTTTTTTAAAAATAGTATGGAAAGATTTAACCCAATGAGTATGTTATTTTAAAAGCTGGTAAAAACCATTTTATAATAACTTTGTTGGGTTTTTTTTGCTTTACAGTAAGGTCAAAACCTGAAGGAATTTTAAGCCTGGGGTTAAGCAAGCTCAAAAGAAAGGAAAAGATGAAAATTCACCACCGTCAGTGACTGACAGAGCGATGAAGTCCAGTAAATATATTTATGTGCTTTTTATTTTAAATATGTAGCCGGTGTGATAAGGTTATTTTTTCCTTAAAAAATGCTATATTTGACGCTAAAGTAGAACATTTGTTTTCCTAATTAGACAGGGTCTGCTTCCCTGACACTGTTGTAGTTGGAGTTCCAAGGACACCTCCAAAGAAACAGAAATCTTCACCAAGACCAGCTCAAAACAGCAGAGGTGCCCAGATGCAGCATCAGGAAAGTCCCGAGTTCATATTTGTCAAGCCCAAGGACTTTGGTAAAAAGCACCAACACACCTCCAGTTCCTCAGCTGTCGACACCACACCAAGCCCTGAGACAACTGTGAGCAAAAACACAAGCATTCACAAACCCGGAGCAAATGCTCTAGGGGTTGTGGATCAAAAACCAAGGAGTGAAAGCTCCCGCGATGCAGAGGTATCTGAGAACGATTACAAACCGGACCGGACTCAGTAGGTCTGATTCAGCTCTTCGTGAAACCGTGCAAAAGCTCTTGATAAACATGTTGAAAAATATTTCAGGTGTCCAGAGGGTGGCTCTGAAACTGCGCAGCTAGTCATGAAAAGGGGCACCCGACTGTTAAAATGTAATAAAAAACAGGGATGGCATTTGAGGGACAGACGGGTGGCTGCCAAAAAGTTATGGGACAGGGTCATTGTAAAAATTTTGAAAAAGGCTAAACAGGTGCTGAAGAGAAAAAAACAAAAAGAGATGCCCCCTAATGGGCAAACTGGTGTGTCTGAGAACAGGGAGATTGAAGTTGACTTGCGGGGTGGCGGTGACTCCGATTCAAAAAGCTCTCTACGCAGGTCCCGATCTGCTCCTGGTGACCCCATGGAGTCTGACGTAGAAGACAGTCCCATAGAGGAACCCCCAAACGACCCCATTCCCGAGGTGTATATGGAGCAGGTGAGAAGCTGGCAAAGGGAGATACCTAGATTTAGGGGTACGGTGTATTGTGAGGAATTTTGCTTTGTCAATCTCGAGCTAATCAATTCGGCTGAGCAGGTCGTTGAAGCCATGCACAGGGGGATACAGATGGTTCTCAATGATGTTAACGTCAGGCTAGGCCCAGACGATTACATTCAGTTACGTTTAGAGGGCTGTAATTTAAACAATCCTTTGTTTTCGGTCAGAAGAAATAGGGACGACTTGTCTGCTGAGGATTTCTTAAATCAGGCCTCTAAACTGTTGCAGAGTAACAGAGAGGTGCACATCGATGGGACATTATGCCTCGTTTTGATGGTTGTGAAAAACATAGGAGGGGGCAGCCATAGTGTTTTAAATTCTAACCTAAACAAACAAATCATCCATTAAAAAAGACAGTGTTTAGTGGATCTGACTTACACCGGTACCAAACTGTGCTTTGTGGACAGGCTCTTGGCCATCATGACCAACCGTAAATCTACAGATGCAGAATTGTTAGATGGGGTGAGAACGTTGTATGAAAAACTGGGTTGGTCGGTCCAAAAAAAGGTTATGCTCAGTGACGTGGCGGCAATCGAACAGCATTTGCGTGTCAACATACAGATAGTGCTTTACACGATGAAAGGGAGGTGGGTTTTTTTTAAAACAGGGGGTCCGGTGTACCCCAAGACATTTGTCATCCTGCTGCACAATGAGCATTAATATGGGGTTTTGGATATAAAAAGGTTGTTCGGGGCAAAAACTATTGTGAGTTTTGCCACGCAATGTTCAGTCACGACCACTCTTGCAGATACCGTTGCCACCCCTGCTTGAGCACGACATGTTTGCACAATCTGGGCGCGCCATTGAGATGTCCTAGCTGCAGACTGTATTGTCGGTCCCGAGAGTGTTTTGATGGTCATGCGGAAGCCACATCCAAAAACCAAGTTGAATGCCGGTCTAAAATTTTGTGCAATAAGTGTCAATCTTATGTGGACAAAGGGCCTGAGTGCAAAGGGTGATGCTGTAAGCAGTGTAACGGTTTCACCACCCATGGTGTAGATGACCACATGTGTTTTATGGACAATATTAAAAAGCCCAAAAAGTCAGAAAATTATATTTTTTACGATTTTGAGTGCACGCAGGAGACGGGGTTGCACGTGCCCAATTACATTTTTGCTATGTCCCTAAAGCCAGAAAAATCTTGGGAATTTAAGGGCAGAGAGTGCCTTTTTAATTTTGTTCAAACCTTTATTAGCCAAAAATTTCGGTGCTACACATTCATAGCATACAATTCCAAAGGTTACGACGCTTACCTTAAGCTGAGGCTTGACAAAACCCTGGCTGGGATGATATAGCTGAGGTTAGTCCTGCTTTGAGCAGGGAGTTGGACTAGATGACCTCCTGAGGTCCCTTCCAACTCAAATATTCTATGATTCTATGATTTCCCCCCAGTGCCCCAGCCTTACACCACAGAACTGTACCATCTTGCACTGGTCAGAAGATTGGCCAATGTAAGTTCATCATCCAAACTGTCCCTCCCTCAGTGTGGAGAGGACACGCACTAGCTTTTGTAAACTGGACTCAGATTTCCCAAGCGCTTCAACCAAAACACACTGTTTTAGTTAAAATATAAACCAGGTTGATTAACTATAGAAAGAGAGATTATACATGATTGTAAGTGGTAGGCATAAAGGTCAGAGATCGTTACCTTCAGAAAATAAAAGGCAAGCATGCCTTCTAAATCCTAAACTTTTCATCTACGCAAGAGTTGAATCAAAGAATGCCTCATCCTGACGGTACTAGCAGGTTACAGTTCCTCAATACACAGGCTGGGGCTACTTCCCAGCCTGGGACCACCCTTCCCCAGTTCAAGGTCATTGTCTTCCAGCATTCTTCCAGGTGTTGAGATGGGATAAGGGGGCGGAAGGCCAAGGGATGTCACCGTCTCTCTTTTTATACCTTCTCTTAGCTTTTAGAAAGATCTTCTCTGTGACGTGGGGGTCAGGCAGCCTCCATCGGACAGGCAGTTTCTATTGCCTATGCCCTCTCTCTGAGAAGTCTCTGGGACTTCTGCCATTGGCAGAGCGGATTTCCTTTTAATGGGCCATGAGCACATGGCTGGCTGGTCTTTTACTGTAACTAAAAGGTTGGCTATGGGCATCTCCCAACCTATTTCAGTAACACATATAGCAATATTTCCTAACTTCACAGACAGTGGTAGTACATGCAATCCAACAGGATATTCGTGTTCAACAGATAAAGACATTTTCGAAGGATACCTCTCAAGGCAGGCATTGTACAAAACAAATAATAATTATGTCACAGAGGTGACTTAGAGGATTCTGGGGTGCACAGCTTCTCATCCACATCTGGATTTCTTTTCATACTAACCTTAATTGGGTTTGTAATGCTAGGTTTTGGGAAATTGATTACACACCTGTCATATATTTTACCCTAAATTATAGATATAGATTCTCAACCTTAACTCCAACTGGCTCTCGTTTTTTTCTGGGACTATCCAAAGTGTTGATTTTAGTGTGCCGTGCAACGGCGAAATATCACTTACCGTCATCAGTGACTTGAAAAGGTCAGCCCTGCTCAGCTGCAGCACATTGCCCAGAAGTGGCAGAGGAGTCGGTCCAGGGGGAAGTTTGCTGGTTTGCTGCTTCTGTTTAAGCTTCCAGAGGAAAATCAGGTACGAAACGCAAACAGCCAGGAAAAGAGTGGCCGCTCCTCTGAGCTCCGTTGGCCTTACCACCGGTGGGCCAGGAGCATATAGAGAAGCAGACATGAGCTCCAAGACTGAATCTCTCGGCAACTGGGAAGGATGATCTAGTTCACTTCATGCTTGGGAGATTGTGGGTATATACGTGTTCTTCAGAGCTGGATGCAGCTCAGAAATTGACAGTTCTGGGGTGATTTTGCCAATCAGTCAAAGGGATGTTGTGGTTTTTAACTCTTTTGGTATTGCTGGGGGATTGCAAAACATCCCATGTGAAAGATGTTCTGGGATCCTGGTCCTTGCGGCTGTTCTGTGTGCTTGTTTAAGCCTGTGTCATGTGGCCAGACCTTATTCTCTAGGCACCATAGCAATTATCTTCCAAAAACACCCACACAAAATAGCTAGATGTGGGTAGACGCCGACAAAGAATCTATACACATATTTCTGCGTGTGGAGCTCTGAGCCTAACTTTGATATCACCTATGCTGCCACTGCACTCATGTTGGGGGTAAATCTCTCCAGGTTGCAGCTCAGGGGTTTTAGACACCTGCCCAGAGCCTGTTGTGGAAAGTGCTAAAAGAGAGAAAGGCAGGCCCTGCTGGGAGAAGGTGACCCACAAGTTCTAGCTTGTTGCACAGCACAATGGAGGACATGCACCCAGAAATGGATGCGGGCTCCTAAGTCCAACACGTAGGCACCATGGAAATCCTCAATGCACCTGATCGGCTGCCACCTGCAATCCCCAAGTGACAAAGTTGCTGCCAAGGAGGACATGCCCAGGAATCCTCAAACAAGCTGGTCCCCACCTAGCTTGCCTGCAGGCTCGGATGTGGTAGGTGTGCTCTGAGCCCACCTAAACCAAGGAGGAGGCACTCCCTGTGTAACATTTAACCCAGTAATTACTGCACTTAGCCAGGATGGGAGCAGTTCAGCTCCCTGATGTGCCTGACATAGGTCAGGGATGTGAAGTTGGGAGCTCTCCCAGGAGAAAGCCCTGACCCCTGGGTTACCTATTGAAGCTCTTCCACTAGATATAGGCAGTTAAATATGCCTCGGATCAGGGGGACAGAAGGCTGGGTTTCCCACAACCCTGCTGAGCATGCTAACAACTGGGCTATAGGGTCTCTCCTTGTCTCTCTGGCCCAGTGCATATTTAATCATTTAAATACAGCAATTATGGGTGTTACAGGGAGGTTGCCAGGCTGCCATTAAAGCCACATCAGGTGGCTGGTTTCAGAAGAATGGGGAATCGAGCCCGCACATTCTGACATTGGACTCTCCATACTGCAAGAGCAAATCCGAGGAGACTCTGGGGCAATGGCGGCAGAAATGCTAGTCGAAGTTGATTCACTGGGCCCACGGGTTTCAGTTTCAGGAGCTGGGCTCTGATTGGGGGAACTGTTTTCATGGGGGTGTGTGCGTGCAGGCATGCCACAGACACAGGATTAGCTGAAGCCTCACAGGAAGGATAAGGAGAAGTAAGACAGCAAGAGCAGAAGGAAAGTCGGATGCACATGGCTTGAACAAGCTGGCCAAAAGCATCTGGTGTGTGAGTGAGGGAGCTAACTCCTGTGTGAAGAGAAGCAGAACTTTGTATCATCCTTGTAAATAAACGAGACTGTATCAGAGAATATACCAGACTCCACTGTCAATGGCTACTCCCAGCTTGAACTACCTGTGGGAGCCCAAACTTTGTCTGGCTGCTTTGATCAAAAAGGGGTAACAACATTATGGAGTTGTTGCTAGGAAAACTCCTGTATCATGCATGTCCCTCCCTCTATGTGTGTGCACCATGGCTGACAAGCCTTTGCACATATCTCTCAAAGACTCTCTTGAAGAGAGTCATTACAGCTCAGTGACAGTCCATTCAGGTTGATGCACCTGGGATCAAGCTGGGAGAAGATATATCCTTATTGTCTGGAAGGAAAGATGGGAAGTGGAGGGAGTGTAAATTCCCCAAAGAGGACAAAGAGACAGGTGGCAAAACTGCTGATTATAAAAGGACTGATCCACCCGTGCCAGAGCTGAGGGTGGGGAGAAAGCCAGAGGGCCATGACCCGCCACTTTTTAACAAAAGAAACATAAGCACAGAATTCATGCCCCCTGCAGATTAATAGATTTTGCTGGTGAGGTGCTGCAATTACATGTATTGCCCACCAGGGGATGCTGTGGCACCAGAAGAGAGGGCAGCTGGCTTACCACTGGAGCAACCACCCACGCATAGGAAGGGGAGCACTTTGTCCTTGGGCCCCCCACTTCTACTAAGTTTTTGGCACCCTTGGACTGACCCCCGTGGAAGACTCAGAGAAGCACATGGGAAGTGTGGGACAGGCATGGAAAGCCAAGGTCAGAGTGGGGGAGCGGGGGGAAGAAGGCTCCATGTGTCAGAATACATAGGAATAGAAGGATCCTGGATGGCCCCAGCTGACCGCAGCCTCACGTAAAAATTGCTTTTGAGTTTGGGGGGGGGGGGGAACTGGGGCAGGGAGCTGCATGTAGGGTTTATTATTTCCGTATAGATCTGTGTGTGCCTTGTGCATTAAAGAGCAATAAAGTGCTCGAATCCCATGCAAAGTCGGCATGTGTGATGTGCTCCACCTGAAGGTTTCACACCTTTGGTGGGGAGTTCTGGGAGAGAGCGTGTTTAAGCTACGGAGGGTGTCTGAAGGATCAGCACCAGTTATAGGAGCTCAGCAGGGGACTGAGCAGGTCACAGCTGTCTGGAGGAGGTGTCAGATGGAGGATCTGCACCCCAAAAGTGTGCCTAGAGGCCTAAGACAGTGGCAGTACCCAGACCCCAGGAGTTTAAAACACTCAGGGATTCAGTGACTGGTTCCTCTCCCAACACTGGTGAGTGGCCCAGAGGGGACCACTATGACACCTGCTATTGTGCTAAATGGGAAGGAGATGTGTGTGAGAGAGCATCCTATTTAATATTGGGTAGAGACCCTTCTCAGTCCTCTCCTTCAAAACAAGAAACATCAGCGCTGATGGCAGAGGGTCAGGTCCAGGGGAAGCCTGGGCGTTGATCTTCCCAGTTGACAAGATAAGACCAATCAGATGAGAGGACTAAGGAAAAGAACTCTTCCTTCTCCAGATCTCTGCTGACACATATGAGGACCAGGTCTGGGGATAAACCCAGTGGCCAAAAGATTAGGCCCCAGGTGTCTCACGTGGGACTCCCAAGAATCGAGACACGTGCAACCAGTGGCCAGTTTGGAAAATCTTGGCTATGGTGCTGGCAGCTTTTGGGAAGGAAAAGATAAAGGCCAGCAGAGGTGAATTCCTGGTGGGAACAGGATGTCTCCCAGCACAGGAGCAGGAATTTCTTCTTGGTAATTGATCACAAGAAGAAGGGTTTTCTCCTGGAGCTGAAGGATTCAGGGCTGTTCCTGACACCCCAGGCCATGAAGTCTTCTAATGCAAGGGTGAGCTTCATTCAACTCCCAGTTGGAGAGGAAATAATCCATCCACCCAGAAGCTCACTGGCTGAGCTCCCAAAAGAGAGCATAGTGTTGTATTTTATAGACACTGCCCAACACATGCAGAATACAGAGAGAGGCCAAGCAAAAGAGGCCCAGACCTTCCTCCATGGGAATTGTTGTAAAGAAATGTAAAGACCCTTTGCTTTTCACTCCTGCCGGGCACCATGGAGATAAAGTGACCCGCTAAGGGTCATGCACAATGACAGCAGCAGGAAAAGAATCTGGAGAGCTTGATTTCCCTCTAACCACTAGACCACCCTCCCTCCCCCAGCCTTTTCTCCCACGTTTGTTAATGTGGGTGGAGGATAATTTGCTCATCTCTAGCCCCATCCACGTGAAGATTTGATGGCTCCCACACCAACCTGGATCAAGGAAGGCTCACAGATGTGTGCCCCCTGCTCTCCCCAGCCAAAATCCCAGTCACCTGATCCAACCCCAAAGTACCCGCCCTCACACTGTCTCCCCATCACCTCATCTGACCACTAGACCATGCTGTCATGTTCTGGAGTGCAATCCAGAACAGTGCTCTGCCACATCCAGCCCTCTGCCAGACCACTCCTGGAGATTTAAGGTTCGTTTGTCCCTTCAAAGACACACCGTCCTCCAGCTTGCCTCCTTCACTGGAGTTTAACATTCACTTTGACTCAAGCACAGCCCTGGCTTGGTGAGATTAGAAGTAAAACAAGTTTATTAACAAAGGAAATCGGGTTTTAAGGGTGTTCAGATGTAAAGGACAGACTTACAAATGGTGACAAGCAAATCAAAGCGAACAACATGTTCTGGAGGTGAAGGCGTAACAAAACAAGCCACAGCCTTCGTTCAAGAGAGTTTTCTTACCAAACTTCCTGTCAGCAAGACGGCTGATCATCCCTTTGGTCAAGGATCTCCCACAAAGTCCAAAGTGCTCGGTTCTTTTTTCTTCTTAGGTGAATGATAACTGGGTGTAATCCAGGGAACCTTGGAAATGGCATCTTGTGCAGGTGACCCCCCCGAAAGTGAAGCTCATTCGAGCGGCGAGGAAGGCGACATGGAGGTTCCTGGTGAAGAAATGCCCTGTAGGTGGCCAAAGCACACAGCTTTGCCCGCAGTGGGCTAACTTTAGCTCTGCCTGGCGGACACATTTTGCTAACAGAATTCCTGGTACGGCTGTTATTTGCGCAGTGCCCTGCATGTAATCACCATGCACTAGAAGTAATGATCGGGCTGTTCTTAGCATTCCACTGATAGCCCATCCAGATACCATTGTGACATGCGTGAGCTGGGGGTGCTGGGGCAGGGTGCCCTGAGCAGGTTAAGGGAAGTCAATTAACCTGCTCGGTTGCAGCTGGAGGAGAGCCAGGGCTTGAAAGGCTGATGGAGGAAAGAACTTCTCCAGGATGGAGAAGGCTGAGCTTGTATAAAGCCCAGCGAGCTGAGCATGGATGAGGCTGTGGGAGAAGTGGTCTGAAGTCGGTCCCTGGGAGAAGGGAGAGGGTGTTTGGGGCCACAGAGTTAGGTTGTCTGCAGTAATTCCCTGGGTGGAGGGAGTTTGGGCTGCCTGGGGCTGGGGGCAGAAGACAGAGCAAAGAAGTAAGAAGGATTTCAGGGAAATATTGGCAGGATCTGGGAGCAAGCAGACAATCTTTGCTGGACATAGATGCAACCCGGAGTAGCTGGTGGGCCCCAGTTTCCTGGCCAGATGTTGGGGAAAGTGGCCCGGGACCTGGCTGTGGACTGGGAGACTGGAGTGGACGAGGACAGCTAATCCAGTGGGACTTGGTTCCCCTGGAAGGGGAGGTCAACAGTGAGCTGACTGGAGGGCCTCAGTCACAAAGCGGGAGTAACCTGACTCCAGAGAGCATAAGACCAGGGGGTGAGGAAGCAAAAGAGGACATGTGGGACTGGTTGTGAGGTAAGCCTCAGACGGGCCACCAGGTGGCACCACAATGATGAGTAAAGAGCCCTGGGACAGGTGAAGCTCACCACAAGGTACCAGTCAGCCCCTTGCACTGGGATGCTCTTAGGGGCACACCGGCCTCCTTACAAAGCAGCAGGAGGATTGGCCACTGGCTAACCCAGAAGCAGCAGGTCAGAGCCCTCTTTCGTGGACAGAGCATCTGCGAGCATGTTTCCTTTCCCCTTTATACACCCAATCTCCATATCATACTCCTGGAGCACCTGTCTCCATCATGGTGACTTTGAATGGGAGCCTTTTTTTCCATGCAGCCGTACTAACAGAGAGTGAACAGGCAAGACCCTGAATGTCTTGCTGGAGAGATGGGGCTGGAGCTGTCGAGATGCCTCTGACTGTGGCAGGGCATGTCTCTCCCTGAGGCAGAATAATTCCATTAGTGGGTGTTGGTTTCTTGCTTAGGAAAGCAATGGGATGTTCCGGGTACTCTCCCCTGACTGCATTAGCTCAGAGTCTGAGACATCTGTGCACAGCTCATGCGTTCTGCCAAAGTGTGGGCTAGCCAGAACAGGCTTTTCAGACAATATTTTCTTCACTTCATCAATACACTCCTGACCTGATTTGTCCAGAGAACTTTGTTTGGCCTGGACGCCTTACGTAAGCCTGTGATTGCAGCTACAGCATCACTGAGCCCCCAACAAACCAGGGGTAACGCTTAACCAGGCCTGAGAAAGACTGGACCTGCCACTTCATAATACCTTCAACCTTTAAGAGATCAGGCGAGATTTGACCACCTCTTACCTAGCGTCCCAAATAAGGAACGCTGGCTGCTCCAGTTTCACACTTCAACTCTCCTCTAGTCAGGCTGGCTCCTTTGAGTCGTCATGCCTTCATCCTCCCGTGTTTCTGACGATCAGACCATGAGTTGCTGAATGCTGCTGTATTATCGAGATATGTCCCTGTGAAGTCCTAGAATCTGTTTAATATTTGGTCGACCAGCCTCTGAAAAATGGCTCCTGCATTAATCAACCTCAATGGTATCATTCATACATGAATTCACACAGTCCTATGTCAGTACTAAAAGCAGATTTTTTTTCTGTGATTCAGGATCCAAAAGAATTTGCCAATATTCCTTCACGAGGTCAAATGCACTAAGACGTTTAGCTTTGCTCAACGTATCTCAAATGTCAGCAATTTTGGGCACAGGATAAGCACTTGGGACAGTGGACAGCATTGTGTTTCCTATAATTAAAGGAAAATTAAAGGATCCTTTTGGGGATCAAGACCGGCAGAGATATACTTATGGAGTTAACAGCTCCACTGTAGGGACAGGGAATCTGAGTCAAAGAGAAGTGAAGTGACCTGTCACACTTGAGAGTTGAGAACTGACCCCACCGGTTTTAATGTCTTGTCCTCTACTCTAAGTAAGTACTAGCCCACACTCCTCTGTGAGATATGGGGACAGATTCCAGGAGTCCTGACTTGATTCCCTGTTCTAATCATAGAATCATAGAAGATTTAGGGTTGGAAGGGACCTCAGAGGGTCATCATTAGATAACTTCCCAGTTTCACATTAGTAATCATTAGAGAGAAAATATAAACTCACCTACTTCAAGGGATAAATCAACCTCTAACTGTGGTGGTTAGAATTTGACTCCCAGTCATTCCATAACTGCCCCTTGGGGGAATCTCCCACTGGTTGCTACTGGAGGCAGGATACCAGGGATGGTGGACCCGTGTTCTAGCAGTTCCCATATCCCCATGCCCAGGTGAGGATCTGGGCGTACGGGGAATAGAGGAGGGCCTTAGGTGCCAATTGGGTGTGAATTCAAAGCTCTACATGATTGAATAACATAGTAAATGCAGCCACAGTGATGCTCGCTCTACTTAGCCTGGAAGGAGTTCATTTACTCTGGGGCTTTCTGCTCTCATGGGTAGGGGAGCTGCTCCTAACGAAGGAAAATGCCACAAAAGTATCATTCTTTGTAAAGCTGCTGTCTTCATCCAAACCAGTAGCTGTGAGTGTTTTGGGTTCCAGGAAGCAGTGCCCTGTTGAATATAAACACTGGATGAGGAACGTGTGGACACACCAACCAAGGGGGTGTTAAACCATTTACAGCAGGGTCTGTTCCCAGCAAATAAATCCCGTGACCGCTGGGAATCACAGAGAAATCATGCCAATTAGCAGCTAGGGAAAGGCCAACAGTCCAGTCTGGCAAGGCACCAGTTCCACCGCTCACTAAAGCAGTTACAGTGATTTAAAGTGATCTTTTAGAGCCGTGGTTTTCAACATGTCTGTGTGTAAGGGGTCAGGAAAGATGGTTGTTACCATAGACCAGTGTTTCTCAACTAGCGATACGTGTACCCCTGGGATTATGCAGAGGTCTTCCAGGGAGTATACCAACTCAGCTAGATATTTGCATAGTTTTCCAGCAGGCTATATAAAAAGCACTAGTGAAGTCAGTGCAAACTAAAATTTCATACAGACAGTGACTTGTTTATTCTGCTCTCTGTACCCTATACACTATGCTGTACTAAAATGGCTCCTTTAAAAACCAGAGGCTTTCCTGCTGTTCTCAGCAGGTGAGGGACATTCGGGTTTGCAGCAGATTGGGGGTGCCAGGTGCAGCTCAGCCCTGTCTTCCTGAAGTCCTAGATCTATGGGGTCATACCAGCGTTCATCATCCACACACAGCACAGTAGCCGCTGCATGATAGCCTGTGCTGCTAGGAAGGGTTCAGACCTGCTGATAATGCCATTAAAACCAATAATTATCCTATGGATGAATTTGGCCCAAATGGTGTAACATACAGCATCATGATCTCTTGGAATGAAGGAGCCCATAGGGGCGGTATCTATATCAGTGATGAGATAGCGATTACACCCCCCTCTGCCCAGTTCTTTCTATCTGACTTTGGTTTGCCTACAAATTTGTTTCCTGTGCAACCCACAGGCTAGAAGTTGAGTCTAATTCCATCTACTAGAGATGCACCATCAAGTGTGTGACATAGCCCCTGTACAGCTAAGAGCTGTGGGAGATTCCTCTTTAGCATCAGTGGCAAGAGCCTGATGCTTTTTGGAAGAGGACGGTCTGAGTTCTTTCTGTTCCTGGAGCTGCCGTTCCGAGTGGCCCCTGCATGGATGTGTAGTCCATGGGGTGGGCAGGGATTTGTTGCAGTAGGATGCGCTGTTTGGTTTGCTCTACGGTTTCAAGGATTCTCCTCTCCCTGGGTTTTTCAAAACTAAGTCACTGAGCAAAACCAAATGTAGGATGGGGTTTGATGCCAGGATGGCTGGACGGCTGGGCAAAGGTCCAGTTATTCTGGCTAAAGGTCTGATCCAAAGCCCGGTGAAATCAAAGGAAAAAAACTGCCTGAGCGTCAGTTCAGGCTCTAAGTGCATCCTCTGAACTGGGAGCATACTCAATAAGAGAGACTCAATGTCCCTCCCCTTGGCTTCCAGCCCATCTCCTGCCTGCCCTGCATCCCCAGCCAGAGGACTCCACATGCACCCGCAGAGAAGGCATGACTGCATCGTTCTTCCAGAAGCCTCCCCCCTTGTCCAGAAAGTGGGCTGGGTCGAACGTGGCTGGGTCTTTGAAGTGGGTGGGGTCATAGTGGACAGAGAACAGCAGCGGGATCATATTGGTGCCCTGGGCAGTGGAAATGCACAGCTCCAGCACATGCATCCAGAACATCTTTCTGCCCATCCATCTGTCCCTCTGTCTGTCTGTCAGTCTATCCTTTTTCCCACTGTCCATTCCTCCTTCTGTCTACCTACCTATCCATCCATAATCTGGTTATCCATCCATCTTGATGTCCCTCTATCTTTTAATTCACCCATCAGTTTCTCCAACCATCTGTCTTTCTCTCTATCCATCCCTTCTATCTATCTTGGCAATCCATCCATCTCTCTCCATGCATGGCTGAGCAGCCATTTGTCTTGGATGGTTTATACATAACAAATCCTGTGTGTTGGGAGGGGGTTAGACTAGATGACCCATGAGTTCCCTTCTTACCCGATGGTTCTATGAGTCTACATCCATCTTGCTCATCCACCCATGCACAATCCTATCCACAGGTCTGTCTGTCTGCCCATCCACTGGGTAGTCTGAATGTCTGTCTGCTGAAACCATTTGTTTGATTTCTGCTAATTGCAGGGATTGTTTGACAGTTTGACTGTGTGTGTTTGTTTGAAAAGTGTGAAATTGGGAGGGCTTTGTTCCAGGTGGACCTTGAGTGTTTGATTGGATGGTGAAGCTTTGAGTCCACACAACTTCTTTGAGCGAGCAGCTTATCAGAAGCAGCCAGTTGCAAATGGACTGAATGGGGAACAAAGAAGCAAAGAGAGGAAGTTTACCTAGGGGGAAAGCCTACACAGGGTTTGCCTTTCAGGCTTTGGTGAGCCGTAAATAAAACATCTGAAGAGACTTTTAGTAGGAAGATAATATGGACAGTGAGTGATCAGCTATTGTGATCTGCACAGAGTGTGCTGTGTTTGTCTTTCTCACAGAAGAAAAGGTTTTGTATGTACGAAGTGCAACTGCCCCTTACTGACCTGAAGAGAGTTAAGATGACTCTTGAAAGGCTGCGTGAAGGTAGCCAATAGAAAGAGACTGCATGGCAGCCAATCAGTGCCCAGGAGGCCAGTACAAAGGATTTGCAGAGCAGAACAAAGGAGTGACTCCCAGGAGCTCAAAGACGGAGGGCTGTCAGCACCATGGACACAGCAGTGGCTGGCTGCTGAGGCTCAGCAGAGCTGGATGACTGGAAGGAAGGGCAAAGAAGGTTCTGGGGCTGCAGGAAGTGGCCCAGGGAAATCCACTGAGGAATGTAGGAGACGCAGAAAAAGGCTGCCACACAGTGTCCCTGGGCTAGGAGTAGTAACAGTAGTGGATGGCCTAAATCCTTCTCCTAAGCACCATTGGAGTAGGGGCAGGACTTTATTGGTGTATAGCGACCACAATGTGAAGTGGTTAGAACAGACTTCAGAACCCCTTGGAAGATGTTGGGGGACATATGGATTGTGATTCAGCTGGAGGGCCAAGTCACAAGAAGGAGGTTCCAGTGGAGACACGACGGAGGGCAAGTCACTGCAGAGAGGGGTGTCTGCCACGCTGAGAGTTGATTTCCCAGATAGCCTGCAGAAGGAATTAAAGCGGTGAGTCGAACAATGTTACATCTCACATTGACAAAGAAGGTTAAAGGACTAGAGACCCATGTATTAACTCTGCATTGCATGTGAGAAAACAAAGACTTCTGGATAGAATTTGGGATTTGGTACTGGAGGCACAGGATGCTGAAGAATCAGAGAGGGCAGTGCAGCTGGCACTGAGGAACGGGGAAGAAAACTGTCAGCTTGTGCCCTCCAGAAGAAGAAAGAGGAGAACCCATATACCCACAGAACACATAGAGATAAGAAACTGTTTTCAGACTCTCTGCCCAGGCACTACTGCAGAGAATGGTTTGGAAGAGTGATTTGAGGGAAGGGATCAAGAGATCCCATTCACTGGAAAGCAGGAGATGCATTGTCCTCGGGATGGAGGTTCCATGACCGTCATCCCAAAGGGAAGGGAAGGGGGGTGGTGGTCAGAGAATTCCTCCTAAGAGGGACAGACTCATCCATCTGCCATTCAGACCAGGAAATTTGAGAAGTGTGCTGCTTGCCTAGAGCTAGAATTCAGGATGTGATGGAGAGACTACCAAGACTCTTCAAGCCCTTGGACCACTACCCTTTCCTGCTTCTCCACATGGACACCAACGATACTGCCAAGAGTGACCTTGAGTGGAGCACTGCAGATTACATCATTCGGGGAAGAAGATTAAAGGAGTTTGGGGTTGTAGAAGAGCCCAAACTCAGGGGTCTTTACTTACAAGTCCGTTGCCCAGCGGATAGTCTGGAATAAGCTAAACAGTAGATTAGCAAAGTCAAAGTTTATTCTTTACGTAAAGAAGGTGGTCCCTTCATGTAAGGGGCAACTCTTAACATAAAATTCTAAAAGCTTTTATAGGCTCACACAAACAAGTATTTTTATGTCACAATTTCCACGGCCATACATACTAAAAAAAACTACTTATCTAGAAATTTTCTTTGCTCAGTATTTTCAACTTTTCTTATCCAAGTTACAAGGTCTTTTTCTGCATTTCATCCCTGCTGGCATCTAGGTTCCATAACTATCTTGTTAACCCTTATCATTCTAAGATTTAAACTTCTGCTAGAAAGGCACTTTCAATCTCAGGCTTTTGAAGCCATTTCTATTGATCAGTTCTGATAAGAAACAGAGACCCCATCTTCTTCTCCCTTCACAGGGTGTAAGTGGTGTTCTCGTCCATCCTCCCTGTTGAAGGCAAAGGCCCAGGTAGGGACCATAGAATTTCAGAAGTAAATGCATGGTTATGCAGATGGTGTTGGAGAGAGGGCTTTGGGTTCTTCGACCATGGCATGTTATTCCAAGATTCTTGCTGGGAAAAGATGGGATCCACCCAACAAAGAGAGGGAAGAGCATCATCACAGATAGCTAATCTAGTGAGGAGGGCCTTAAACTAGGTTCACTGGGAGACAGGGACCTAAGGCTGGAGGTAAGTGAGGGATATGAGACACTAGCAGGAAGCACAAGAGGAGGGTGAAACAGAGAAGGCCTCCTGATTTATACTGATAAAGTAGAACAATTGGCTAGTTATCTTAAATGCCTGTACACAAACGCAAGAAGTCTGGGAAACAAGCAGGAGGAAATGGAAGTCCTGGCACAGTAAAGGAACTGTGACATATTTGGAAAAACAGAGACTCAGGTGGGGTAACTTACATGACTGGAGTACTGTCGTGGATGGGTATAAATGGTTCAGGAAAGATAGGAAGGGAGAAATGGTAGAGGAGTTGCACTATATGTAAGAGAGCAGTATGCCTGCTCACAGCTCCTGTATAAACTGGAGAAAATCCTGTTGAGAGTCTCTGGGTTATGTTTAAGGGGTGAAGAAAGAAGGGTGATGTCATGGTGGACATCTGCTATAAACTACCAGACCAGGTGGATGAAGTGGACAAGGCTTTCTTCAGATAACTAATGGAAGTTTCCAGATCACAGGCTCTGGTTCTAATGGGGGAACTTTAATCACCCCCAACCTCAGCTGGTAGAGCAATACAGCAGTGCACAGACAATCCAGGAAGCTTTTGGGAGTGTTTGTGGCAACTTCCTGGTGCAAGTGCTGGAGGAACCTGTCGGGGCCAGACTATTTTTGAACTGCTGCTCACAAACAGGGAAGAACTAGTAAGGGAAGTAAAAGTGGATGGCAACAATGACAGTGGGATTGTCAAATTCAGGATCCTGATAGAAGGAAGGAAGAAAGGAAGGAAGGAGAACAGCAGGATACGGACCATGGACTTCAAAAAAGCAGACTTTGACTCCCTCAGGCAGCTGATGGGCTGGATCCCCTGAGAGACTAATATGAGAAGGAAAGGAGTCCAGGAGAGCTGGCTGTATTTTAAAGAAACCTTATTGAGGGCACAGGAACAAACCATCCCGATGTGCAGAAAGAATAGCAAATATGGTAGGCATCCAGCTTGGCTTAACAGAGAAATCTTCAGTGAGCTAAAACACAAAAAAGAGCTTACAAGAAGTGAAAGCTTGGACAGATGTCTAAGGAGGTGTATAAAGATACCTCTCGAGCATGCAAGGGTGAAATCAGGAAGGCCAAAACAGAACTGGAGTTGCAGCAAGCAAGGGACATGAAGCATTTCTCTACAGGTAAGTTAGCAACAAGAAGAAAGTCAGGAAAAGTGTGGGCCCCTTACAGAATGGGAGAAGCATCCTAGTGACAGAGGATATGGAAAAAGCTGACATACTCAATGCTTTTTTTGCCTCTGTCTTCACAGATAAGATCAGTTCCCAGACTACTGCACTGGGCAGTACAGTATGGGGAGGAGGTGAGCAGCCTTCTATGGTGAAAGAATAGATTCAGGACGATTTAGAAAATCTGGTCATACAAAAGTGCATGGTGCCAGATTCAATGTATCCTAGGATCCTGAGGGAGTTGGCTGAGGTGACTGTAGAGACATTGGCCACTGTCTTTGAAAATTCGTGGCTATTGGGGGAGATCTCAGATGACTGGAAAAGGGCAAATATAGTCCCCATCCTTAAAAAAGGGATGAAGGAAGATCCAGGGACTTACAGACCAATTAGCCTCACCTCATTACTCTAAAAAATCATGGAACAGGTCCTCAACAAATCCATTTTGAAGCATTTGGATGAGAAGCAGGTTATCAGGAACAGTTAATATGGATTCACCAATGGAAAATTATGTCTGACCAACCTGATTGCCTTCTATGATAAGATGACTGGCTTTATGAATGTGGGGCAGCCTATAGACAAGATATGCCTTGACTTTAGCAAACGTTTTGATACCATCTCCCACAGTTTTCTTGCCTGCAAGTTACAGAAGTATGAATTGGATGAATGGATTATAAAGTGAATAGAAAGCTGGCTAGATAATCGGGCTCAAAGGGTAGTGATCAAAAGTCCATGGGTTGGTCCTGAGGCCAGTTTTGTTCAACATCTTCATTAATGATCTGAAGGTTGGAGTGGATTGCACCCTCAATAAATTGCAGATGACACTAAGCTGGGGGAGTGGTATATATGCTGGAGGGTTGAGAGGGCATACACAGAGACCTAGACAAATTGGAGGATTTGGCCAAAAAAAAATCTGATGAGGTTCAACAAGGACAAGTGAAGAGTCCTGCATTTAGGACAAAAGAATTCCATGAACTGCTACAGGCTGGGGACCAATTGTGTTTCTCCAATCGGGGATCAGGGATTCCTGTTTCCACCTGAGTAGCCATCCATTCATCTTGTCTTTCCATCCATCCTTCTCTCAGCTTGTCTGTCCATTTATTCAACAATCCACCATTTATCCATTCTATCTATCAGGATTGTTTTCCATCCTTCTACCCATCCATCCATCTTCACTGTCCATCCATCCATCTCTCACCTGTCTACCCATCTATTCACACATCCATCAGTCTCTCGAACCATCTGTCTTGCCATCCAGCCAGCTACTCACCCATCTATCTGTCTACTTGTCAATCTCCTATCCAAATATCCACCTGGACTGTCTATCTATTCCAAAGCATCCACCTGTCTCGCCACCCATTCATCTTGACCATCCATCCATAAAGCCCATTGGCCAGTCTATCCAACCACAGCTCTAGCCATCTGTCCATCTGTCCCTCCCTCCATCTCCTTTGGAAGTCAGAATTCAATCTGACAGTAGGTGAGGGGGAGATATCATGGACCTAGATCTCAGCTCCCCCAGGGTGAGTCAAGGGGGGATGTTTGCTTGAATGTGTGGAGGAGGAAACCCTGTTACCTCAGAAAGCAGAAAACCCCTGAACTTGGTGGGTCACTGTGTTAGGAAGCGTCATCGGGATCACATCGCAGAAACTCTGGACCTCGTGGATCACGGTGTCAGTGTAGGGCATGTGCACCCGGTCCTCTACACAAGGGCTGCAGTGCCGGCCAATCACCCGGTCGATCTCAGCTTGGACTTTGGCTGCAGAGAAACAAGCGGGATGGAAAGCGGGTTATGACTGGGAAGGGCAGTCTGACATCACAGCTCTGTGAAGCTCTGTGCAGGCTTAGGCCTTGTTCTTGGGTGAAGCAGTAGCAGTCATATTAGGAGAGACAGCAACCATGTGCTAAGTAGCCTGTGATCACATTTTCACATTCCTGAAATTATATCATGGTCACATACCACCCTGCAGACGGTGGCAACTATATGATGTCAGAGGGGCAATACACAGCTTGTTTGTGTTAGTGTATAAAGGAGGCTTTCAAAGAGAGCGTCTTTGTCCAACAAAAGGGGAAATGGAAAGTCCCACCATTATTAAGCTGGTCAGTTGTAACAAACATATATAAGTGGTCTTGTGGAATCTGCAAGATATTAGGATCAAGCTTTATCTACAATAAACCTGGTCTGGAGCCTTTGTTACTGAAATGGATCTCTGGTCTTCTTGAATAATCCAATCATGGAGTTGTGTCTTATTTATCTGTGTAGACCTGGAACCGCATACACGGTGGAAGAACACACACGCAGCCAAAAACTGACAACAGCCATTATTTTCTGTAAGACAACAATTCTGCCCCATTTCTAGAAATCCTGAGAGATAAGGTGGGGGTGAAGAGGAAATCAGTAAAAGTGATATAGGCTGGGAAGCAAGGAAAAAAGCATACAAAGGGAGGATATTGAGCCGGGATCAGTTCACACATCAACAGCTGGGTTCTCAATAACCATTCCAGTGAAAACTCAGATTCAGTTTCCTCAATTCAAAGCTATTTATTTGAAACTAATCATCACAGACAGAAAGCAAAGCCAATATAGTGCCTCTCCTTAGTTAGCCTCAGTTTCCCAAGCATAAATTCTCAGTAACTGGGCTGGCCCCACACAGTATCTGGATTAGTAAACAAAGCAGTCACAGCTATCAAAAATACATAAAAGCTACTTCTTTTCTTTTTATCCCTTCAGTTACTTCGTTTTCTGAGTCACTCAAAGTAGGGTGCTGGTTACCCTGAAACCCTCTCATTCCAAAGAATGCATGTGCGCTGATAACACATATGATATTCCCCAGTACTTATACTGCCAAAGGGGTCAGATGTTCCCAAAATATGCAAAATATACTTTGCTAGTGTATCATCTAGCATACCATAATTAATTCCTCATTTGAGAGGGGCTACAGGGATTGTCTGACATTTATGTTCTCGTTAATTATTCACCCGGACCCCTAATGTCACACTGTTCTATAGGGTCAGTGAGTCCTAGATTCACCATTACCCATGTCCACCTGTACACACTAGGAGAACTGGCCATTGACCAAGCATAACCATTGGTCTTTCACATCTGCACAGCTACACACACAGAGCCTGGAGAAACATCACTGGTTCATGTCTGTGCCAAATACAAGTTTGGTCCTCTCAGTGATTTTCCACTCTCTAGTGCTTAGGCTTTTCTTCTAGAATCCTCTAGCACTCAGATTTACCAAACTTCTCATTTGCAATACTATAGAGCAGGGGTGGGGAAAATCATTTGGTCTCGACCTGGCGGCCGGGGGGAATTTGGCAGTAGAACGGTTTCATGGCGGCGGCAGGGTTCTGTGGGGGGGGGAGGGGGACAGTGCCCGCTGCCGAAACCCTGCTGCCGTTTGCCCCTTTTCGGCGGCGGGGGGACTTTGGCGGCGGGCACTACCCCCCACCCCCCAAGGAATCCCGCCGCCGCCGTGAAACTGCGCCGCCGCCAAATTCTCCCCCGCTGCCAAATTCTCCCCCGCCGCCAGGGCCACCATCAGGCCCTTGACATAAAAAAGGTTCCCCACCCCTGCTATAGAGCAATTCAGTACCATCTCAACAGAAGGCAAACAGGGTAGTGGCAGAGCAGGAAAAAGAAGCCACCAAAAAATTTCCACCTGAAACATGTTTATTATTTTTAGGAAGCTACTGTCTTCTGATCAATAGGCACTTGCACTTATGCTTAATCTTTAAAAGCTCAAGAGAACTCTAGTAATTGGATACCAATCACTATTGCTTTCTTTGCATCATTATGATCCCATGTAAATTCAAATGAGATACTGTACCCATAACTCCTGTGTTACAGGTGCAATATGGATTTTAAGGTGGCTGTTTGTTCCTGTGGTAGAAGTGTAATGCTCACTTGCAGTGATCCTTTTCTTAAATCCAGAGAAAGGGCTTCCATGACCCTGGTGAGCAATTATGAGTAAGTCAAGTGGGGACTAACTTTCTCCAAGTGTTATATTTTTTTGCTGAGGATCCTTTATTTTGGCAAAGGAGGGAATGAAAAGTGGTAGATGGGCACAGCATAAGGAGCTCAGCTTTCCTGCGTGCAGACAGCTCTGCAGCACAGCCTAGTCTCTCTCCCTGCAATCTTCAGTACAAGGATGGGATGCAAAGCATGCATCCCCTTGCCACTGCAATGTAAGACCACCAGGTGTTTAGACAAAGGGTCAGAAAACAGATCCCACCCACCAACTGAAAGGTTCATCAGTGTTAGGAAAAGCTAGCTTCCAAGCCCAGTCACATAAGTTGTGATTGTTACAATTGGTGAGCAATGAAAACAGTGGGATCAGAATAAGGAAAAGGAGAGAGAAATTCCACATAAGCTGATGTCACATAGCCTTGTATTGGAAAAGGGTGTCAAAATCCATTGAGGCAATCAAAATCAAGGGAGACCATTAGATTTTCTATTTTAAAATATCCCAACCAGAATTCAGGTAAAACATTGTTTCCCTCAAAGAAGAAAGGTGAGACTCAAACTGTTGCATTTGTAACCTGTTCATCCAAACAATGAAAATGTCCTAGCTGCTTATTTGATTTGCTATTAATTAGAGCTTTAGGGGGCATATTGGAGAGCTCGATTCCACAGTACTGAGGCAAGGGATTGATCCTCCCATAGCTTTGCTCTCGACTGCGCCCTCTGATAACTTCCTCAGGGACTGAATTATTATTTTTTCTTTTTTGATTTTGAAAGGTGATTTGAGCTGCCATATATCCTCCTGTCTGTGCCACTAGCCTTTCCTTTGTGCTTATTAGGGAAGGCTTGGCTCACTAGTAAATGAGCTTGCTGAACTTTTTGTAATAGTGTGTTCTACGTCATAGCTATTAAATTTGGAGTACCCAAAGCAACTTTTACTTGTGGATGTAGTCCTTTTATGAAATGAGTTTGAAAGTCTGTATCCATAAGGTCTTGACCTTCTTACTTAAGCCCCATAGCTTGTCATAGGATCTTTTTACATTGTAAGTAAGTGTCAGGGTGTTTCCATAGGGCTTGCCACTGCAAATAAAAACATACTTCAATGTGCTTCACAGGATTTACTACCTTAAAGATTACTCTTTTGTGCTTTTTTTCCCTCTCTATATATTCATGGGAAGTCTCAAGAAGGTGTTCTAAAGGGAGACATTCCTTTAAGAGCAAAGCATAATCACTATAATTTGACTAAACTGACATAATCTAAGTGACATAATCTATAATTTGACTAAGTGACATAATCACTATAATTTGACTAAACTGACATAATCTAAGTGACATAATCTATAATTTGACTAAGTGACATAATCACTATAATTTGACTTTGTAGTAAGCTGTGCAAACCAGGCAACTACATTGTCAATGGTGACGTTCCCTAAAGTTTTTTTTAGTGTTTAATTTGCTCAGGTTTTAGTATTTTATTTATTTTGGTGGTAGAGTGTGTGTGGTGGGTTGTTTTTTTAAGGGTTTTTTTTTGTTTTGTTTTTGTTTTTATAATTACAGAATCCAAGGGTACAGTAGTCTGTGGCATATTTTTTTAGCCAGCTGTTTTCCTATTTGTCTGAGAGAAGCATAGGGGGGAGGATATTCTATGCTCTGATTTGACTGGTTCTTATTTCACACAGCCTCTGCATAACAGAGGATTGATAGATCAAAGTCCTGCATACCAACAATCTCTGCACCATCACAATCTCCATCTATGTGCATGGCAGCAATAATTCCCTGAGCAGCAGCCAATTGATTTGTACATTGAGAGAACTGCTGCTGACAAATTGCATGGGATTGGCCCTCAGTTTCTTTTTTTTTTTTTTCCTGCTTAGGACAATACTTACTGCAGCTTGCGTGTCCTTTCATTTGCTTCCCAGATATGAGATGTCTCCTTCCAATGTATAGCTTCCTCCTTGTACCCTTCTATATTGCGCTGAGAGTTAGAGAGCAAATTACCCTGAGTAAGACAGTGAAACACGGAAGATTCATACTCTATTTTTAGTTTTTGTACATTACCTTGGCATGCTATTTATTGTTTGTGAAGCTCCTTGTTTTCTTTGGCTAACTTCCCTAACTCTTCAGTAAGGGATTTAGATTATAAATAGAGCCCATGTAGAGCAGCCACGTGTTTTTTCTTATGATCAGGCTTTGTCTCTGTGAATTGTTCCCACTGGCACATCAAGTCTGAATACGCTGTTTTACTCTTAAATCCTCCTCCAGACTGTGGGTGTTTCCCTTTGCCATCTACAAAAGCTTCAATATCTAAATATTTAATAATATTCAGTCTTAGTAAAAGGAGGAGAGAAGTGACAACCCCCCGACCTCCTGACTCACAACACATTCCTGAAGAGGACATAATGCCTCCTCCTGAAGCCAACTACAATTACAGCTTCACGGAGGACCATGCCACACAGGTTGCTACCCTGTTGACTAGCAGTGAGAGAACCCTTGCACTGTGCTCCTCAAAAATCGTCTCACTCACAGCTGATCGACTCCAAGGGACGTCAATTGCTGCTACTGGATGCTTTGTGATCAGTGTGAATACCAGTGAAACATGGTATGCCCAATTTGCGGATCAGTAAGGTTTAATTTGTAAGGTTTTTTATAAATACACTAGTTAAATACAAAGCCTAACATTAACTACAATATTTTATATTTACTAAGCCTGGAGGGCTAAGTGGTTACTTAAAAGGCTGTGTACAGGAACAGATTTCTTTAGGGATCCCTCCAGGAAGTTAGTTGTTCCTCTAGTCTGACAGGCAGCACCTTATGCAGAGTCAGGTGTTGATGGAGCGCACCCCTTTGTTTAAATAGTGACTGTATATTTTTTTATAAATATTTGTATTTAATTACTTTTTTATTTATTATTATATATCTTAATTATGTATATTGGGTTTTTACTTTTAACTATATATTTTCTTTTTTATGATAATTTGGATTGTTAAAACAGTAATTGGCGATTGGAGGGGCGATGTAAAAGTATACTTCTTAGCAATGAAACAGTGTACCTCAGATTTTCAAAGATAATTTGTTGTTCCCATTACCATTATTTATATGCAGCTGCAAGCAATACATGTTGTGTATTTTGTCCTGTTATGTGCCATGGTATGCAAAAACTGAGACATCTACAAGGTTACTCAGTAGTCCTCTTCATTTCTGCCAACTGGAAGATGTCATGCTACAAGAGTCGAAAAAGCTAAGCAAGGAACTAAAGCTATACTCGGCCTGTAGGACAGTGGTGAAGCAACTGAAATTGTACTGGGCCTCCAACAGTAAGCTGCTTCTTGGGTCTGCCAGTTTTGTTAAAGCAAAGGTATGAGTTTTCGCAAGTGACCAATTTGTACTTTGATGGGTTTAGACAGTGTGGTTATGACCTGATTATGTGCAAATTTGATACCATTTTTGTACACCTTGAAGACAGAGGAGAGGATTTAGGTGTTTGAAATGGATAATGCTAATCATTGTCCCAGTATCTATAATAAAATTCATGTGGTGGCCTCCTACCACTGCAGATACTGTGGGTCTCCCACTTGCATCCCTGTCTAAAGGGGCCTGATGGTGTCACACTTAGTATTCTACAGACAAGTAGTCCACAGGCTTTCCGGCCATCTCACTGGGGGCAGCCAACCCTTTAGAAGAGGAAGCTGTCCACGGGAGAGAAGAAAATGAGTCAATGGAGGCCATGAAATGGTCTAACGGTACGGGGCCTTGGTTTTGCAACATCAGCTCAGTTGGGTGTGTCCAGAAATCCCAGATAATCTGGTGTTGAGCTTCTAGAGTCTGCTGCCTTAATTTAAGCATCGGCATGACCAAGTCCTCATTTTGGCATTGCAGTGGTGTTCTGGATCCTTGCACGTGTGATTGGTTCTGGGCTATATCTGAAAAGAATGGCCCTGCATGCGGTCCTAACGTATAACCCTGTCAAGGAGCATGCTGTTACCAGATTTGCCCTTCACTTTGGGGTATGCTCATTTATTAGGGTTACCTTCCTGGAAGGGGGGTGTGATTCTAGGGGTGTGATTCTACTAATGTACTGCTTGTGTAACTTGTGTGTTCATAGGGCTACAAGCCCCCTCCCAATGGAGGTATCCTGCAGGACCTAAGGTTTTCAGGGCTGGGTTCCTCCAGCACAACCCCCCACAGATACACACACACACACACACAGAGTTCAGCTCAACTTAGTGCATCTGAGCAGACCGGGCTATCAGCACTCTCAGCTGACCCCTTATATGTCCCTGAACTCAGCAGGCTGGGTGACACCACACTCTCAGTGGCTACCCTTATATGCCCCTGTGCAACACACCAGAATAGAGCAGGCTGGCTACTCCCCTTAATTGCCCCTTGGAATCAATCAGGCTGGGTCAAACAGCACTTGAGCTGCACCCTCATTTGCCCCTGGACTCCATAGGCTAGGCAGAGTAGCACTTCCTGGCTGTCCCCTTCATATGCCCCTTTACACCACAATTGTTCTAGCAGTAACCCCCTTGATGAGCAAACCCCATAGGATTTTTGGGCACTCCAGGGATCTTTGGCTTGGATAAGAGAAGCGTTGCTACAGAGCAAGATAGGGACCAAGAACACAAAGGAAGAAAATAAAGTTTGGAGAGATAGAGAGAGAAAGTGGCAACCAGCTTGATTATAACAGTTATTTTATTGCTAGGTATATAAAACTTATGATACTAATAGTAATACCACACAAGGAGAGAAAAACAATCAAACACTTACAGTACTACACAATTACAGTTGGGATATTGGAGAAAGCTAGCCCAGGTTTGATTACAAAAGTAGAAAGTTATATCTGGACTAAGAAGGGGGGGGAGAGAGAGAGAGACCAGTTGTGTTGGGGGAAGAAGAAGAGGGGGGGAAGGGGTTTGATCTCACCACTCCATGCAGTTCAAAGGTTGCCAGGAAGAGGCTTGTCAGTTCAGGGTCTGGAGGGCTTTTGAGGCTGGCAGAGCCCCCAACACGATCAGTCAGGAAGAGAAGACAGGTTACAGTGGAACTGATGCAGAGTTTGGATCCAAGCATCAGAACAGAGGTTTGAGCTTTGATAGGGGATTTGTAGATGCCAGGTTTGTTTATGGATAAACAATGACTGGACAAAAGGAGCTGATCATTCCTGGAAGGGCGTCCTTTCCTGAGAGAGAGCTCATAATGCAACCAGGATATAGTGTTTTGCATATCAATAACTAGAATGGTCTGATAACTGCAGAGCTGGATGTGTACAGGTGTTAGGTCATTTACATCAAGAGCAGGGATTTCCCAACATGCAGTGCTTCCCTGCTTTAGCAATCCCAGAGTTCAGTGCGTTCCTTGCTGTACCAATCCCAGAATTCCGAGCGTGTTCTATCTTCGATGTAGATGAAGCTTCTGTTCTCCATTCATGTGCTAACTGAGATGCTTATGAGGCATGGGGAGTTGTCTCACCCTTAATGGGGAGGGTTTCAGTTGCGTCTCCTGCCTTTTCATATTGAGAATGTCTTTGATTTCTGGTTCAAGCAGCCTGCCAGGTGGTGGTGGGGGGGTATTCAGGTGAGCAATTGGGGTTTTGCGCCCTGGTTCCCCAAGAACTCAGAGCTGTTAGGTAACAATGCCCACTTGAAGATCCAGAATTATTACGTGGATTAGAAATAATTTGCCAATGTTGGTTTCCAGAGAATTTACAATTCTTACTGTAGGATTGGTGAACGGCTCCTGAAGCACTGCAACAGAGGTTCGAATGTTATCTGGCAGCTCTGTTCTTGGGGAACCACGGCACATAACCCCTATTCTCTCTGGCTCACCTGAATCCCCCCGCAGCCCCTGCTTGAACCAGAAACCAAGAGCATCTCAATATGAAAAGAAGTGGAAGACAATGTCCCAAGCCTCATCTACATCAGAGATGTAAAAAGAAGGCATCTCAATTAGAACATGGAATGGAGAACAGAAGCCTCATCTATATCTAAGATGGAACAAGAATTAGCCTAGCAAATGGAGAGCCAATATCCAAAGCAGGGACTGCATTGAACTCTGGGATTGGCAAAGCAGCGATGCATTGCAAGATGGGAGATCTCTGCACCTGATGTAAATGAACCCACACCTGCACACATCCAGCTCTGCCGTTATCAGACCAGTCTAGTTATTGACATGCAAAACACTGAATCTTCCTGGTTGCATTTTGAGCTCCCTCAAGGAACTCTGCCCATAGCCAGGAGTGATCAGCTCCTATTGTTCAGCATAAAAAAAACCAATCTGGGATACTTCCTTGAGCCATTGTTTACCCGTAAACAAACCTGGTGTCTACAAAAACCCCTACCCAAGTTCAAACCCCTGTTCTGATGCCTGGATCCAAATTCTGCATCAGTCCCACTAGAATTTCCCTTCTTCCTGACTGATTGTGCTGGGGAATCTACTTGTTTCAAGTGCTCCGGATCCTAAGCTGAACACTCTATCTCCTGGTAACCTCTGAGCTGCATGGAGTGGTGACACCCTCCTATCTTCCACCCTGCAACACTCTCTCTCTCTCTCTCTTTTTCTCTCCCCCTCTTTCTCTCTTTTACTTCAGGCATAACTTTCTACTTTTATAATCAAATATCCCTGTGTCCCGTCCATACCCAGAGCAGCCACCTGAGAATGCCAAGGTCAGAGCAAGCTGTAAAAGGAGAGCAGATTCTCCCAGCACTGGTGGGTGGCACTGAAGCCAGACTTCCCAACTAGCCACAAACTGCACTTCTGAATCTCCACAGAAGCCAGTACACAAATGCACACAGCCCCTCTTACTGCATGTCAACTCCAGGCTCCCAAATCAGGACTAGGTCCAATAAAGAGACCAGTTATTTAAACTCTATGCTTTTTACTGAAAAGGTTCCCTCTGATCCCAAGGGGTCAGCCATACTACCAGTTCAATATAAGTTTGGATCTTACCTAAAATACCACGCTGCCAGCCAATCCTTTAGTAATTAAAACTAAAGTTTTATTGTAAAAAGAAAGAAAGAAACCATGAGAGAAATGTAAAAGGATTAGAGCAATCACAGATATACAAATGATTAAAAGTCTATATTCATCAGGTTTCTAGAAGAAACGTGGATTTGCAGGCTTGTACAGTTCCTCTGGTTCACATCCAGTACCTAGATGGGTCTAAGTCCTTCAGTTCAGTTGCAAAATGTATTGATTCAGAGGTGGGTGTGTGTCTGCAGCTGGACAGGAACATGTAGACAAAATGTATTTTGTGGTTTAATCTTATATACCCTTGATCCTGGGCCATGTGGCCTGGGATAGGTCACAAGAACTAAAATGGAGTCCAGAGTCACGTGGGCCAATCCTGGTAACTCTTCAGGTATGCCTGGGGTTTCTTCCTAGGCCCCTTGCTTCTGTGAGTGTCTTAATGGGCCATTAAGCAGACTATTATCTTGCCGTCTCTCTGTCTGGGGTGTGTCCCAGCCAGCCCAAACTGACGTACAGAAATATCAAATGCATCCATAACTTTCACTTTACATATAATACATGAACATAAGTATTATTATCTTACTCAGCATGATATAGCCCTTCTAATGGTACTTGACATGACATATCTCACATGAATCATTATGATTCTTCCATACTGATGTCACACACAAGCCAGCCCGCATGACAACTCAAAACTGTAATTGTGTAGTATTGTAAGTGTTTGATTGTTTTTCTCTCCTTGTATGTTATTACTGTTAGTATCATAAGTTTTATATACATGGCAATAAAATAACTGTTATAATCAAGCTGGTAGCCACACTCTCTCTCTCTCTCTCTCTTTCTCTCTCTCTCTCCAAACTGCATTCACTCCTTTGTGTTCTTGGCTTCCTTATCTTACTCTGAAGCAACACTCCTTTTACCTAAGATTTTAATCCAATCTTCCCTTGGAAAGCCAAACACTTTTGCAATTTCCTGTACACGTTGTGTACAGGAATTATCCTCCATCATTCGTACTTGCTTATCCACCAAATGAAGGGTCTTGATATCTATTACTGCCAGAGGACAATCTGAATCTGAATTTATGAGTTCTGGGGTTCAAATTCCCAAGTTCCCAAATCAGGAGTTCTTCTCCTATGCTGATTAGTACGTCCGTCATCAGAACAATCAGAACTTTCCTTTGAACACAATTCTAGGTTTGGGTCAGGGTAGCTTTCCAATAAATTTCTATGTTCTCCACTTAAGGCTTCCCCGCACTGGCACAGGATATTCCCTAGTTTCTGAAGAGGTGTAGTTAGGTGCTCTTCAGGTACACCAGAAGATGCCAGAATATACCAAGGGGGGTGATCTCGGTCCTCAAAATACAAGGGATCTAGGTAGTGCTTGTAATGATTGTTGAAATGACACCAAGTGACCACCCAAAGGGGTTAGATCTCTTGAACTACATGGTACCAATATAACATTAGGGGGGACACAGGGATAGCATCCCTGGGCTGTTGTATTGCTTTCTGTTGTAATCTAGAGATTACATATCACAGGCACTAGCTGCTTCTGTCATTTAGGAAACTGCATCTTCCAATCCCTGCACAATCACAGACTCCAAAGGCAAATCCTCTTCTCTAACGAGGGCAGATACCAATGGAAGAGAAGATATCTCCTCCCATTTTGCTCCACTTGTCTTATCCTGTACCTCACCAGTCACCTCTTCTGAGATGACGTCCAACTCCTCCTCCTGCTGTGCCACTTGAGGACTTCACTTTTCTGTTGACAGACTGCTTGCAACTGCTTTACCACTAATTTCCTCTTCTAAATCTTCTTGCATCTCCTGAAACGTAACCTCTGACTCTGCTTGAAAAGGTGTCAGTTCAGGCTGAACTAACTCTCTCTCGACCTACTTCTGGTAATTGGTCTTGTAAGATGATCTACCCCTGTCAGTTCTACCATACCAATGGGGATAGAAATTGATGCTCCATCGTCCTCTAGCTCTCTCATAATTTACCTCACCGTCCGCACTTCTCTGCTTACTCTCTCTCTCAAGGAACTTGCAGCCAAAGTCTCTGAAGCCCTGCTATACTCCAGCGATGCAGTGCGTTGATTCATCTTCTCTCTAATATCTCACAAAGCCAGTCCAACTCACTGATTCGATCTGAGAACAGACCATGCGCTGATTTATAGTCATCTAGTATAGATAGCCTTACTCTGCTAGCAGCCCCTTCCTTCCAGCAATGAATTTTCTTGACTGCTTCCTCCACCTGATACCAACTTCACTCTAACATTTTTTCTAATTCCTGTCCTTTTTTATCAATGGATAACTGGTCCTCTGATGTTTTACTTATCTGATTTGTTAGCTTCAAGTTAGTTTTCTCCTTCTCCTCCAAAGTTTGCTGGGCTCTTCTAAGCAACTCTATTTTCATATTCAGTTTCCACCCAAGTGCACTACAAGCTATCAACAAACACTCTACAGCAATTCCTTTCACCTCTTTAGCCATTCTTTTCTTTTCTTCTACCTCCACATCAAAAACCTGACTGATGAAACCCCATGGATTATTATGCTGAGAGATAATTTCACTATCTCTGAGTTGTCCTAAACCCCCTCTGTGTTCTTTAATTTATTTCATGGCAAAATTCTCCAAAACCATTCTGTGTATGACACTCACAAACTCTTTAGCTCTTGCCTCACTCATCTTAAAACTAAATGAGTTTACTCAAAATCCAAAATGAAGAACTTAAATACTAAAATTAAACTCCACAAAATTCTATTGACTAGTCAAATTTCCAACACTATAGAAAGACCACTATATTGTAAACTTTAAAATCTTTAAATCTGAAGGTATTCCTTTGATAACAAAAGAAGAGAGAATAAAGGGGGAAAAATAACATCCCTGACCGGTCTCAACAATTTATTTCAGTGAGTTCAGACAAGTCTCACAAGGGTGGGGGCGAGTTTCCTTCTCTTCTCTCAGTGGCTAATGTGCTCTTTAGCTGATCGAGAGTTATTTACCCAGTCGGGACCTTCCAAACAACCAGGGTAAGCTGCTGATAGATGGATCTGGGCGGAGACTGGGGGAGTTGTAGAGACTGAAAATACTGTGGCCTTTCTGGTGGCTTAAACAAGGCAAAAATCAATTCCCTCGCCACCTCAAAGAGAGGGTCACTGAGACCTGGTGCTGCTGCAATTACTTCCACTTCTGATACTTTAATACCAATACTCTTCCTACACTCCAAAGTCCCTTAAATGAACATATCACTTTAAATGTGTAGAATATGAAAATAATAGTTAAGGGGTTTCTGCTTTAAGAGAAAATAGAAAAGTTTAGAATTTTGAAAAAAAGGCCAAAAGGACCTAATAAGGATTGTCAGGACGCTAGTACAGCACAGATAGAGGGCAGACATGAGAACGAATGCTGACCACACCTGGCTGGAGCGACAACTAAAAATGTAATGTTGCTAAATTATGTGACATGGGGTGACAATGTGAGCAAAAACAAATTGATACATGAGGTAACAACATGAGCAAGAACAAATTGATCAGAAATGTTACTGAATTTTGTCACGATGGGGCAAGCGACTACTAAACTTGTCAGTTTGGTCAGTTTAAAGTAACAAGTAGGTTACTTATTGAAAATAATAGTTAAGGGGTTTCTGCTTTAAGATAAAATAGAAAAGTTTAGAATTTGGAAAAAAAGGCCGAAAGGACCTAATAAGGATTGTCAGCTTAATCAATAAATTGCAATGAATAATAAGTGAAGTTGTCACCTTGGTTAGCTTGAGGTTATTTAAACTCCCCAAAATCAGTTGCACTTTGGATTGCAGCCCACTGGGATCCTCGGTAGCTGGACTGAGCCCTTCTATGAACCAGCAGCGTCCAAGGGATGGCTATCCTTCTTAGAGTCGACTTGGCCCAAGGGGGTTAGGAAGAGAAGCACTTATTTGGTAATGTATAAGAGTCTACTTGCTTTAAGATAGCTAAGGATTTATAAGCAACCATCTGTCTGTAAACTTTGGAACATCTGTCTGCAAACATAAAATGATGAAAAGTAGGATTGTGCACTGTAAGGACTGAATGCATGCATAGGAAAATGCTAGGCCTCTGTATCTTTCTTTGGTTTCATGTTTGTATTATTTACGTTTATGCACTTTAATTAATACTTATGACTAAATAAATGAACTCTATTTCTTCAGTTAAAGTCGTATTTGGATTCTTGTTCAGTCGCCTCCACTCCTCAGTTGAGGCAATTCCCCTGCTTCCAGAGATCCTCACTCCAAAAACTAAGGCCTTTCAAGGCTGCTCTGAGTCCACGAAATGGTGCAACTTTTCTTGAAAGATTTATTACTACTCATAAACAAATGCTCTAGTGGAACAGAAAAACAATTCTGGGATCTCTGGCAAGAAACAGTCAGAGGAAATCAAGTTTCTGGTGTCTCAAAGCAGACTACCAGACTCACAAACAGATAGCTCTTTTTGCTCTCTAGCTCAATGTACCTTAAGGGAATTTACCTTATTTTACCTGACCTTAATTTACCATACGTTATTTTTCCTTACCTTAATTTACTTTAGGTGAATTCTAGGAAACATCTATAATTCCTGTCACGCACTCCTCATGTCTCCTGGCGGCTCATCAGTCTGTAGCCTGATTTTGGGTGTTTTAGTAATTTGAATGGGGATATAGACTCATCAACCTATCTGGTATAATCAGAAGGTATGGAGGTTCTTGTCCCAGAATCAGACTGCAGAAGAGTTTTATAGGGACCCCGGGATGCATGGCAGGAATGCTCACACTGAAAGTCAAATTTGGATAAATCTGTCAGCTGTCTTAAGATAACATAAAATGACAGACAAATGACTGATTAAAAGAAAATGAATAATCAAATGGATAATGGATAATACAGTCTTACTTTAGAGACTCATATGATATATATATTTCTATGATATGTTATATAACACATCCTTTCCCCCATTGGATTAGACTGGTCCCCCTCCCTGAGCTGAGAAACGCACCCAGGAATCCAGGACAATCTGTGACCTTGTAACTATTAACATTCAAGCTGGTCAGGGATTTTCCAGAAAACCAGGGTGATAATGGAAAATGCCAATAGTCAGACATGAAATGTTTCTGATGGAATCAGCCTGACTTCCTAGTGAGGGTTTGGAGTACAGAGCTTCCTGGCAGGCCTGCCCTGGGACAGTCCTGGAGCCAGAGGCCCCAGGCTTCTGTGACTGCCTTATTTCTGCACCCTGTTGAGTCAGTTGCACCAAGAGCCAAGCAGCCTAGGAATCCAGATGACCGAAAACCCTGGAAGTCCTGCGTTCCCCAGCTGGCAGAGGAACTGCAAGAGGCTGGGGGCCGGGACTCCTGGGTTCTATCTCTGACTCTGGGAGGGGAGTGAAGTTTAGTTATTACAGTGGGGCAGGGGGAGCCAAGTCTCCTGGGTTCTATCCCAACTACTGGTTTTGCCACTGATTCCTTGTGTGACCTAAGTGGAAGTTGCAGCACCCAACACAAGGAACCCTGAACTCGAATGGGGTCCCCAGGTGCTATAATAAGGGAACCAGGTGTGGCAGGGTTGCATCCTACTGCTGTCATTTGCACAAATACAAGTGTGAATGTGACTCTGTCAGGCCTATGAGTGATCAATTATAATATCACTGATACCAACAGTGCAGAATTGCAATACATATCGAATAGGATCTGCCCTGCTAGGTACTGATGGAAACATCACAGATCACTAAGACTGATAAGCACATTAATATTTATGTGTCCAGTTTGTATTATAAGTTCTAAGTATGGCTGGTATGTCTGTATTTCAACTTGTGCTGTGTTTCTGGGCAAACGCCCAGACCTGCAGACAGGCTGGCAAAAGCACTAAGTTTCTTTAATGGCCCATCAAGGGAACTCACAGGTACAATGAATCCACTGAAAGGTTCAAGGGGATGCACCTGATGAGTCACCAGGCCATGTAAGAACATGTTTAAAGACAGAGGACTCTGAGGCTCTTCCATACCATGTGCTTTGGGGCTGTGGGTTTTTTCTTTTTTTGGGGGGGGACGAGCTGTTAGGACCTCTCCCACCCAGTCCTTTCAGTTCCAGTTCACTGACTGAAGCAGAAATCCACAGTCCAACAGCTGGCAATACAACATGTTTATAGGGATTTTAACAAGCTAGCATCCATGAGGACCCCCTGTACTTTACACCAATAAATCTTCTCCCCACTTCCTGTTTACCTCACTTTTTATAATGTATCCTAACCAATCATTTATTTAACAATATTACAAGATGATTCTTTAATCAATCCTAACATATTGTAACATAATACTTTAACCAATCATATCCCACCACCTTAACTGATCACATTTAAGTCATGTTCAGACTGCAGTACTAATTCAAATTAGCTTAATTCAACTTTTTAGCAGCCGATTTAGAGAAATCGCAGCAGTGTGTGCACATCACGCTGTTTTCCCTGGTCTCTTGAGTTCACATTAGCCAGCCTTAATTTGAATTAGAAAGCAGTACAATGTGTATAGCTATTCCACAGTGCAACTAGCCACAGAGGCTGTTGGGATGAGTGTTTTTATCATCCCAGGATGCAGTGCTGCTTCACCCACCCTCTTCCCCCCACAACCAACAGGAAACAGATTTTCATACCAATTTTTTACTCCCTGCGATTGCTATTGCTGCAGAGACATGGAGCCATCTCAGCTCTGCATTCTAATTGTTAGCGTGACACATACATAGCGGCTTATCCTGGAGTACTTTAGAAATAGATCAAGAAGGTGTAGCAGATACTACATCTATGCTACCGAGGCTGCCTTTCTTCAAGGTATCCAGCAGATTATTTCCCAATCCCACACCAACCAACTACTCTCCTGTATGCTGCTTGCCTTTTCTCATTCTCCCCATCCCCCAGTATGTTGACTGCCTTTTCTCATCCCCCCATCATCCACCCCCCAGTATATTGCTTGCCTTTTCTCATCCCCCAGCCCCCATCCCCAATATGTTACTTGACTTTTCTCATCCGCCCACCCCATCTATGTTGCTTGCCTTTTAACATCCCCCCACCCCCACTCCCTCTATGTTGCTTGCCTTTGATGCAAATCTGATTTTGGTTTCTGTGTGTTGTTTTCCTTTGATGATACCTACAACCCTCACTGCTCTTCCAGATCTGTGCCCGACAAATCCCTCATAAACAAGATTTTATTTAATAAAGAAACATTTTGGAAAGAAGCAAAAATTTAATTTTGAACAGTCATGTCTTGGGTGAAGGGGGGAAGAGGATTTCTTCACTGCCTCCAGGTGTAGGGTGTTAGCTTGCTGGCCAGCTATCAGCGTGGCCACTGCAGCTTTCTGTTACTGTCCACCGGGGTGAAAGAGAGCAGGTGCTACATCCTGGCCAATCTTCCCCAAGGCCTTTTGGGGCTTGGGCAGGGGAGGGTGGCATTGGGACTCTGTCCACAATAAGAAGGAGCAAGTTTGCCTGGTCCTGCAGTAGTCCCAATATCTCCTGCATGGTACAGTGGTCATATTCCTGCATTTGGCCCATGTTCTTGGACAAGGTCAACCTCCACGCTCTTTGCTCTATCTCTCGGCTGCTGAGGCATTCATGAGCCTGAAAACATAACATCTCTGGTTTTTTTCTTTTTCCTAATCTGAGACAGTCTGTCTGCAACATTGTGAGGTGAGGTGAGGTGTCTACAGAATGACAGAAAAATAAGAAAATAGCCACAGCTAGATTAGCGAAGAACAATATACATATGTAACAGTTTCAAATAATGATGCCTTGATAAAATATAGCCACAGTTTTTAAAGTCAGGAAGAAAATATATATGTATCAATTTCGACAATGATGGCTTGATAAAATGTTATCTCCGTTTGTATATTGAGGAAGAAAATACATATGTTTCAGTTTTCATAATTATGCCTTGATAAAATGTAGCAAGAGACTTTCTCTGTGTTTGTATTTAAACTCCTTACAGAGAGCTACTGCAGACTGCCCGGTGAGGTGGGGGTAATCGCCTGGCATCACAAACCCAGACAAGAACTGAGGGCGGGTGGGGGATGGAATCTCTGCTTGCATACCAAACCCTCATAGATAGGAAAAGCAGAGACAGGGGGGCAGAAAGGGGAGTGGGTGGGTGGGTGTATATCTCTGCCTGCTTCCAAAACCCACACAGACAGGATGGGAGGTGGAGGGTAGGGCGGGGTGGATTTCTGTGCTTGCATTCTAAACCCTTATAGAGAGCTACTGCAGACTGCGTGGAAAGGTGGAGGTAATCGGCTGGCATCACAAACCCACACAGGCAGGAACTGAAGAAAGAAAACTCATTAGATGCGCCTTCACCAGGATCATTAGTGCTGTCCTGTGTCCCTCGCTTCATAGCCTGATGAGGTCTAAGACCTCTGGTCGAGTCCATGCTGGAGCGCATTTGGGCTTTGCAGTAGCCATGCTGAGAACCTCTCTCCACGTTGGCAGATAGCACAGGAAATAGAAATTCAAATCTTCCTGGGGCTTGAGGGGAGGGGACTTTACCTACTATTGTGAGCACAAGCAGCACAGCACAATTGGCCAGAGAGGTGAAAAAGGGGCATAATGGGATAGATTTCAGAGGGCAATTAATTCAAATTAAACTCGATTACGTTCACACTGACACTAATTCGAATTATCAAATTCAAATTAGGAGCTACTCCACTTGCAGAGATGATCTTATTAATTTGATTTTACAGGCATCTTAATTTGAATTAACAGTGGCACCAATGTGAACGTGGAAGTAATTAATTTGAATTAAGGGACTATAAATCGAACTAGGTCTCCAGTATGAACCAGACCAAGTTATGCAACAAATAGAAACAAACAAAGAACCAGACATAAATCATTCAAATAAATAATAGAGAATTGGGTATCATAAAGAAAACAAAAGGAGTATAGATTTTACAACCACAACTGTTTATAAGTAATTCTTTTGCCAGACAGAATGCTATCAAACCAAGTTTCCTTTGCACATTCTAGGATCTTTTCTTTATCTGGAGGTGTTAGACTGGATCACCACCTTAGTAGCCTGGTATTAGACGTTATGTTGGAATGTGTGTATGTGACCGCATGGTCCCCAGTTGTGGCCACCACATCTGCATCTGAGAAAAACTACAAGGCCTCAGACTGCCACAGTGAGAAAGGGCCTGTGGTTTTCATTTTTTGTTTTATACCCCTAAAATCAGCAAAATGATAAGGATATACTTACAAAACACTGGCCTTTATAGGCAGGCCTGAATATCTATGTTCAATATACTAACACAAGCCCATGACAAAGGGGTATAAAAGGTAGCTGCACTATCCCATCTTGTTCTTGTCTTCATTCCTGCTTCCTGCCTCTGGATCAACTCATCTACAACCAAAGCTCTGAAACAAAGGACGGAAATTCAGCCACGTACTGGACATACACCAGAGGGACTGTACAAGCCTTCAGACAACACAATTCTGCTTATAATCTGATATATATTGACTTTACAGTCATTTGTATGTATCTGATTGTTTTCACTATTTAACATCTCTCTTATTTGTTTCTTTCCTTTTATAATAAACCTCTAGTTTAATTACTAAAGGATTGGCTTGCAGTGGGGTACTTTGGGTAAGATACAAACTTATATTCATCTAGTAAAGTGGCTGATCCAATGGGGATTAGAAGAACATTTTTGGTAAAGGGAACAGACTTTTAATAACTTATCCCTTTACCGGACCCTGTTGTTGAGTGGGAGCCTAGGACTAAAATGCAATAAACGGGGTGTGTAACTTCTTGTTTTATCTTCTTGCTGCCCCAATTTCCAAAAGTTTATCTGTGAACTGCCATATGGGCTGGGACCAGGGGGAGGAAATCTCAGACTTGGTGAATGTTAAGAATAGCAGTTTATCTGCTGTTGAGGGAGAGTTTATCTCCAACCTCCAGTCTGAGGATCACTGGAGCAGACAGAATATGCCTCCCAGTTTATGCATATTGAGGATGTCTCAGTTGTCACAGAGTTAGTTCTGGACTTACCTGAAATCCAGAAAGAGTCTGTTGGGGCTCAGGAAGATGTATTTATAGAGCAACCGCTAGCTGATCAGGGACAGGACAGGATTTTTGTGGAAAATGGTTTGTTCGAAATAATAAAACCTCCTCATGATGGCTTTTGCAAGCAGTTTGCTGCAACTGCAGGGTGTGGAAGTGAATTGATTAAATTAGCTCAGGAAGGATGAATCATTCTCTGCCTGTAGCAAGCAACAGTTTATATGGTGAGAGACTTGGTTGGTTCAGTTCCAGTGGCCAGAAGTGTTCAAATGTGGCTGGCTTCACTGACTTTGTTTTAGAAAGTTCCAATGTGGATACCTTAGAAAAGGCTCCAGATGGAGTGAAAATTATTAGGAAATTTGAACAGCATATTGGGGAGACATCAATGTCTTCATGTTGACTCTTGCACAGTCTGTGTCTCAGGGTCAGAGGGAAAACTGGGTAGCTGGATCAACAGAGCGGGACAGTTGTGCAGCTGATCTCCTGGAACTATGAGGAATGGCAGCAAACTCACCCTAGATATCTTGCATATGTCTGGTCATCTCGTAGTGCTGGTCTACACTAGAACTGGCTTTTGTCAACAAACCAGTGGAGGTGTAGAGACTAAAAGGTTCTCTCACTGATGTAAGTCTCCTGCTATGTCTCCATAATAAAGCCACTTCAATGAGAGATGTAGGGTACAGCTTATGATGGCTAAGTTAGGGTGACCTGCATCCCTTACCTTGGCTGTGAGGCTGTCATTCTTCTCAATGTCAAGAAAGCTCTGAGAGCTGAGCGGCTGGTCTCCACTTTTGAGGGCAACAGGGCAAGAACCCTGAGAGGCTCTTGGCTGCGAGTGGGGCAAGAAGGTTTCTCAGGTGCAATTTTATAATACCAGTGATCATCCCAAAAAAACCCATGGTGTGTTATTCCAGTGCCACAGATGATCCCGTGCCATGGTAGGTTTCTTGGGTCCCTGGGCCACATGTTCCTTGACATGGGGTTGTTCTGGGTGTTTGGGATCTGGGAACAGGTGCCCATATATTTTCTCCAGGGCCACTTCCCCACCAGCCAACTCCAAATCAGTAGGTACACCTTCTACAAAACGCAATTTTGGGTAAGTAATCAGAAACAAACAGTCCAGTTGCTGGGGAGAAGAGTGCACTTGAGCAGCAGAAAAATGCTTCAGAGATTTCCCAAAACTGGATGCACTAGCCCTCTACTCACCATGGCTGTGACACCGCTCTGACCAGTGCAGTATGTAGGGATTGAGATACAGAACTATCGTTCACTTGGGAATAATAAGGGAATTATTTTTACATTGCAACATTGCTTTTTGTCCATGGTATGAACAAACAATGGGTACCTTGTGCTTTGATTGCCTTACTGTGGAAAGTGTGGCCTTCAGCACATCCTCCACTCCTGCTGAGAGAATGTTGCAGATTAGAAGGTGGAAAAAAAGGACTCAGGATGACATGTTCAATGAGATAACAAACTCCTCTGTGGCTGCTGACACATAGCTAAGAGTCTGGAGGATTTCATTGTCTGAAAAACTGAGCATGGACATGGAGAAGAGGACATGTTGAGGCATTGGGTTGAGCTTTAGGTGCAGAAGTGGCAAGATAAATTCCCTCTGCAGTTCCTGCAGAAGTGTCAGCAACAAGTGCACTCTTTTCAAGCCCCCCACCTCTAAGCGTTCCAGGAGAAGGTGCAGTATGTGCTCCAGTTGACAGTGGTTGAGGGGAGCAGGAAGAGACAGTGGTATATCTAAGAACTTGTGAGTGTGCATACTTTGCTCTTTGCACAGACAAGGATGGTTTTGTATCCTCTCCCAGCACCCTTTGTCTCACAGATGCTCCTTTCGCTGATCTTTTTGTTTCCAGTGAAAGTATCTGCAAATTTTCCCTCATGCAGCAATATCAGTTTTTTGCAGTTAGTAAAAAGGCCAAACATTCTGAGTGGATGAATTGGAAAATTTGGACTTTTCAAGTGCCCTGAAAGAAATTCCCAGGACATTCCATGGGAAACAGGGATTGACTCTGAAAAGCTGGCATTTAGAGATTTTAAAGGCCTATAATGACTATTATAATCATCTCATTTGATTTTTACTGAGCCCAATAACTAGAATTTAACTAAAATATCTTCCAGAATTGCCCAAAAATAATTTCTAGAGCTGAGCTTCTAGAAAACCAGCCAAACTTGATTAAAATTTATCATTGGTGGAGAACCAACTATTTCCCCAGGGAATGTAATCCCTAAATTTATGCATTATGTGTAATTTGGATTTGTCTGCCTTTAAATTCCAGGAATTGGTTCTACCTTTCTCCGATAGCTTAAAGGATCCTTTAGTCCCTGTGAATGTATTTATAAGGTAAAATCAAGATACTAATCGATCTTGCTGATAAACTGAAAAGACAAAGATATGGGAAGAAACACCCTGAAAGGCATTTTCCCAACCCTCCTATCATTTTTGTGGCTGTTCTCTGTGTCTCCTCCAGTGGCAGCATTCCCAGCTCTGCCACACCCAGGCCAGGGTGCATAGCCACTTTAAGGACAGCAACTTGTCCAGCCCTGAGCATTCAACAAGTCAGGGGTCAGACCTAAAAAGATATCACGGGATTGGCTTTAACAATGCTGAAATTTGGGTTCGCTTTATTTGCATCTGGGTTATTTATTCAAGTCAAGTCTAAACTTTTCTCTACAACCACCAGAGCTGGAAAATAAAATATTTTATTTATTTTTAATTACATCTGGAACTAAGCCCATCAGTCCAGGGCTCAGGGCTTTAAAAATAAAGACCACCACCAAATATCACCATAAAATCTCAAGAGCTGACAACGCCACAATCATCCTGATTAGATCCTGCAGCTGATGAGGCCTGCAAATTCATCTCACACGTGCGCTTGTAAATGGTAGCAAATGCCACAGGACAAAAGGCTATAAAAGGGGGAGCAGAAGAGGGATGTAGTAGACGGCATCTCAGTAAGTGAGAGATAGCACAGAATTCATAAGAGTGCGGTACATTCCCAAAGCCGCTGATCAGAGGTGAGAGATCAATTTCCTCTAGGCAGGTGAGGGGTCTGAGAGTGAAGAACTGTAGAGCAGCAGTGAAGAAGAGGAAGAGCTCCATGTGGGTCAGGCTCTCACCCCAGCAGACCCACTTTCTTGGGGGAACGAAAACAGTGACTTCTGGGCCGTGCATGGGGTTTCAGGATCCATTGCACCCCAAGTCTCAGATACCCTCCTGCCCTTGAACTCAGGTTTCTTTAAGACCCTTTTTATGTTCCCTGTATTCTGGGGACTGGCCTCCAGGATCAGTTACAGAAAACTTGGGGCTACTCTAATACCTGCTCTGTTCCCTGAGGGTTTGGGGGGGCAGGGAATAGCCACAGTGCAGTGCATCCCAGCTATGCCTCTGATCAACCTGCTATGGGCTTTGTGGGTAAAGAATAGCCACAGTGTAGTGCATTCCAGCCACAGCCTACATCTGCCCCCTATGCTGGAGGCTGGGGCAGGGCCCCTACACAAGCTCTACAACACTGGGGAGGCCCCTGGACTCTCCAGGAGTTATTTCCCCCCACAGTGGCACAGAGTACCCTGATTGTGGCTGAGAATCAGGCCCTCACTTGTCGCTACGTCAAAGGGGCTGAATCCCCAGCTGTACACACGGAAGCTCCACCAGCTCCATGAAGCCTCCCTGGTTTACTCCTTCTGAGGCTGGGGCTCAGCCACACATTGAGGCCAATGGTGAAGCAGTTTCATTAGATGAAAGTCAACCTTCCTCCCTTTGGCTTCCATCCTGTCTCCCACCTGCCCTGTACCCCCACCCACGGAGAAGGCCATGAAGGTGTTTTTCTTCTGGAAATCCCATATATTGTCCAGGAAGTGGGCCAGGACAAACATGGCTGGGACTTAGAAGTGGGTGGGGTCTATGTGGACAGAGAACAGCAGCGGGATTACATTGGTGCCCTGGGCAGGGGAAAGGTACATCTACAGCACATGCAAACAGAGCATCTCTCTGCCCATCCATCTTTCCATCCGTCCATCTGTCAGTCTACCCATTCATCCACTGTACATCCATCTGTCTACCTACCTATCTATCCATCACCTCGTTATCTATCCATCTTGATGTCCCGCTATCTTTTATTTCATGCATCAGTTTCTCCAACCATCTGTCTTTCTGTCCATCCATCCCTCCTATCTATCTTGGCAATCCATCCATCTCTCCCAGACATAGTTGGGCAGCCATCTGTCTTGGATGAGTTAGACACAACAAACCCTGCATCCTGGGAGTAGGTTAGACTAGATGACCCTTCAGGTCCCTTTTTTACCAATGGTTCTATGAGTCTACATCCATCTTGCTCATCCACCCATGCATCAGCCTATCCACACATCTGTCTGTCTGCCCATCCATTGACTCCTCTGTCCCCTGACACCTGTGTAACCATCCATCCATCTCGTCTAGCCACCTGTCCTTCTCTCAGCCTGTCTATCCGTTTATCCAATGATCCACCATCTATCCATTATGTCTATTAGGATCATTTTCTATCCTTCTACCCATCCGTACATCTTTTGTCTGTCTACCCATCTACTCACAAATCCAACCATCTATCTTTACAGCCAGCCAGTTCACCCATCTCTCAGTCAACTTGTCGATCATTCCATCCTCTCTACTTACTTACCTACCTACCTGCCTACCTACCTACCTACCTAACCAGCCACCCAGACATTGTCCATCCACCCATTTTTCTTCCATCTATTCCATCCAGCCACCTACTCGCCAACTATCAGTGAACTTGTCTATCTCCCCATCCATATATCAACCTTGCCATCCTATTTATTCAGTCTGTCCGCCTGTGTCTCTCTCTCCCTACCTCGCTATCTATCTATCCCCATACACCCCCATCTATCTATCCATCCATCTGCACACCCCTCTGTCTAGCCACCAATTCATTCTGACCGTCCATCCATCCATAAAGCCCATTGGCCAGTCTATCCAATCACAGCTCTAGCCTTCTGTCCATCTGTCCCTCTCTCCTTCCCCTGTGGAAGCTGGGATGCAATCTGAGATGAGGTGAGCGGGAGACATCATGGAGTCGGATCTCAGCTCCTCGGGTGCAATCCAGAGTCACCCCCTGGCTGCAATGAGGTCAGATCCGGATCCTGATCTCAGCTTCTCCAGGGTCAGTCAAGGAGGAATATTTGCTTGAAAATGGGGAGGGGGAAACACTGGAAGCAGGAAACCCCTGAATTGGGTGTCCCAGGTCACAGTGTTAGACAGTATGTTGCTGAACTTTTGGACCTCATGGATCATGGTGTCCATGTAGGGCATGTTCGCCCAGTCCTCTGCAGAAGGGCTGCGGTGTCGGCCAATCATCCGGTCAATCTCAGCTTGGATTTTTTTTTTGTTTTTTTTGTTTAATTTACTTTGTGTAAATAAATTAAATTATTTGGTCCAGGCTTATTTGGGGGACTGTACTTATTTTGGTGACATTAATTGTGAGATGCCCCTTAAAATTGCAGAAAGCCATTATTTTAAGCTCCAAAGCATTTGTTTGAAATTGCACCATTTTTTTTGTTTACACTAGCATAGAACAGCAAACACACTAAGTAAATCCACAATAGCAATAACACCATAAAACTTTTTTTTATATTGTATGTTTTGATTTTGTGCTTTTGAGTGCTGGTATAGATTTCTGTGATAACTATTTACAAAAAATGCAAAACAAAAATGGGATTTATAAACTTCATTAATATTAATTATTTACTGCATATATTTAATTTTTAGATTTGCTGGTATTTAGAGGCCTGGAAAATTAATAGGCATGATAGAGGAATTGTACTGTGGTATTCTGTAAATTTTTTTGCTTATAAATTTGATCTGTTTTGCTGAGAATTACATAATTTGGCCATTATTGCACTTGATTTTCCATTTAGATAAATAGCAATCACGTTGCAAATTAATATATCGAAGTGGGCTTTGGCAAAGGGCTTGAAATGTTATAATAACAAGTTTTTAAATTTAGGGTGATTGTTTATGGCATGACCAACAATGTGATTTAAAAGTGTTAATAAAAGATGCTTTAAGGGATGCATTATGGGCCACAGGTTTTATCATTTTTGCCATAGTTTAGGTATTTATTTTTTTTATGTTTTGAGTTTTGAAGAATAAAACAAAAAAAGTTTGTTTGTTTTTAATTTTAATTTTTTATTTGATAATGGTGGGGCTGACTTTATTTACTATGAATATTGTGGGCTTAAAGCATGTACAAGATTTTGTAACTTTTGTACAGCACTTTATTTTTAATTTGCCATTTTGGGGATTTTAATATGGTGCCAAATTTCGGATCCATTTTTAAAATATTTGTACTGTAGGAGAATAAAGAGTTAAAAGCTGGACAAGTGGTCAGGCATAAGCTACAGGCAATGGGGTCAAGGCAGGGGCAAACCTTGTTTCTGTTAATTAGTGGGAATTGTAGTTAGAATCTATTTTCTCTCTTCTTCTCCTCCCTTCCTGGCAATCTGTGCTGGGGATCAGGCCAATAAAATAACTATCATTATTTCTGTGCAAGGCCTTTTGGTGGGAAAAAAGCATTATCTTCCTTCTCCCCCTGGCATACCTTTACTTCAAGAATGTGAGAGTAAAAATAATAGGTTTTAAGGTGATGTGCCTGATCTCTGTATGGTAATCCTGTAAACAACAAACAGGTGTGGATATAATTGTATTCATCATGTAGTTGTTAATATTCATTTTATAGGTATCAGTGTAACCAAATAAGGACCTATGGGCTGTTGCTAGAATTGTATACATTTATATATTGTTATGGATAAAAAAATTGTAAAGTAACCCCCTCGTTGCTCACTTGTGGCGTCGAGGTGGAACGAGCAAGTAATAAAAGGTTCCATCTCCCCAATCCACCCCAGGAACAAACTGTTTGGTTGTTTCTAACATGTGGCAAGTGCATTGGCCACTTAGTGATGTATGCACATGATATTTTGAAGCAGCTGCGACACATACTGATCAGCTAACAATTTGGGTTGGAGCTCATTTGGACAGCTATTTATCTCCCAGTGCTTCAGGGATTTAATTTTTTCTCTTGTTATAACTTTCAAGGGGGAATACCCATGGGCTGCTTTTGTTACTTTTAGAGGTATGAGTGTCAAGGGCAAATTAGTATTTTGATTTTTGCCTTGAGCATTGATTATTTTTTTAAAGTCAATTTCAAAGTTCCATTGGTGCATTTTACTGCTTCCGAACTTTGAGCATGGTATGGTATATGCCATTTTTATTTTACGCCTATGGCTTTACAGGTGTATTTTAAAATGTTACTAATGTAACGGGGACTATTATTACTGTCAATTTTTTTGAAGAGCTCCCACTTGGAGAAGACATGATTTATCGGTATTTTAGCTGTGGTAGAAGCAGTATTGTTTCGAGTGGGAAAGGTCTTGGCCCACTTGGTAAATGGATTAATAATTACTAACCAGTAACGATGGCCTGTTTTATAGGTGGGTAACTTAATGTAATTTATCTGGAGGCAACTCTAGGGTTTTTAAGGCTTTGATGGCTTAGTGGGCCTTTTTTTAAAGAAACATTTGGGTTGTTAACTGCACAGGATAGGCAACTGTTTACCCAGTGTTTTATGTTTTGTTTTACTTTTGGCTATTATTTTACTGTTTTTAATTGGCTTAGAGGTTTTTTTATATTAAAATGACCATTTTTATGCACTGCTTGTATTAAGTTATTTTATTGTTTGGCTGGAACAATTTACACTGGGTTTTTTTTTTTTTTTTGGCCTGGCTGTAAGCAAACAATTAGAATGCTGTTTATTTATTTATTTATTTATTTTTGTTGTAGCAGCTCTTGTATGCTAGCATCACTTTTCTAAAAGACTGCTAAATCTATTATATGTACAGATTTTTTTGCGCATTTTGAGCAGCTGCCACTGGAGTAATTGGAGCCTGCCATTTTAGACATGTTTGTGCTCCTTTTTTGGCTGCTATGTTTGCTTTATTGTTTTATTTTGCTACTATTTTTTTTATATGACAGATGAGTTTACCATCTAAGATATGCATTTTTTAAAAAATATGGGCATTTAATTTAAGCATGCTTGTATAGCCCAGAGGAGGGATTAGAAACAATTTGTCAAAAAATCCCCTCCCAGCTCTGCTCGCTGGAACTTGGTGGTGCACTGGCCAGAAGCTCTTGGGGTTGTACCACACTGCCTTATATCTATTATGGGCCAATGGGTGCAGAATATGAGTTAGTCCTGATGGGCTGACATTTTTCCTTCTCAATCCGGAGGACATTCAGGTGTATCATGGGAAATGTAGTCCCCACAGGGAGCCTAGCCTATAGTGGAGACCATGAGCCACCTAAACTACAGCTCCCATGAGGCACTCCTGACTCAAAAATATTTCTGGTTTTCATGCCCTGCCTCCAAAAACCCTCACCTTTCTGTGGGAAAATTTTGATATTTTAGGTGGGGGGACCTTTTGTCAAATTTTCAGTAGGGAAAGGGGAAATCAGCTCTAGTTAGGGAAGCCTTGAGGTTTCTCTGAGATACACAGGGCTCAGAGAGTGCAAATAAGCCACTAAACCTACTTTATCCTCCTTCCCCCCACTCCGGAAGTGCGTGGCTGAGGATCCAACCCTGCCTGTCATGTTTCATCAGATCTGTAGATGCCAGCCAAGGTGTGATGAAGGGCGAATTTTCTGTGATATTTTTATGATTCCTACACGTCTTGACTGCCGTCTGCACTTTGAACCCTACAAAGGGTTGGAAATCTCTGTGTGACACATAGGACATCCCAGGGGACTAATAAACTCACCTCTTCTTTGAAAAGGCTGCTGGGCATTGACTCAGATACTCAGGGGCAGCAGTGATCCTGGATGAGGGACAAATCTCTGCCCAGTAGTGAAGTTCAGCAGGACTCACCTGGTACTGCTGACCATGCGAAACAGGAGAGCTGCAGCCTAGAGGGTCCATCTCAGGGGTGTTGAGGCCCCATGGTTCACCCCAAAGGAAGTGTTGAACCCCCTAAGGGGCTGGTGTAATGTTGGGGTCCTTCTAGAGATGGTTTAAGAGTTGGGGCATAGCTCTGCTCCTAGAGTTCTGGGGTACAGGGCTATGAGCAGGGAGTCTTGATGGCACTGGTGATAATGGGTCTTTCCCTGGCCAGCCCTTCACGAAGGCAGCAAAGATGAATGCCAGCAAGTGAGAGGAAGGTCACTGTATTGGGGAGCAAAGGGGGGGGCAGCGAGGGGCATTCTGGGGGTCAAGGCCCCCTGTCAGCCATGAAGGAGGAAGAACTGGTAGGGCTGTGGGATGCTCCCCAGGCCGCTCGGGCATGATGTTGATCTCCACGGGCTCCACCAACACCTGGGGGGTGAAGTTCTGGAGGACGGTGGTAAGGAAGATGAAGAGCTCCATGATGGCCAGGCTCTCGCCCAGGAAAACCTGCTTCCCTGCAAGGGAGAGAGTCCCATACACTGTGCAAGTGGAGCCCGCTGGCGCGGTAACCTCTCCTGAACACTGGGGCCCAGCAGGTTTTGAGGGGGGGGTCAGGGGCGATGTGATGCCAGCTGCTTCACCAGGAATTCCTGCCCCCAGGGGCCTGGTCAGCATTGCCCCACCTCCAGTCGTTGGTGTCCTGCCTGCTCTGCTTGCAGAACTTGCTCTGTAATCACCTCAAGACCTCCAACACACTTGCATGGGGGAATTGGCCGGGGGACGGGAAAGTAGGGGATGTAGCATGTGGAAATTTTCTGGGGATGCCCCAGGGCGGGCCATGCTGCAAGCATCACTCTGCAGAGAGTTCCTGGGATTTGGCGATGTGACATTCCCAGGCAGTGAAATTTTGCACATTGACAGGAGGCCAACACCCCACAGAATTCTGAAAGAGTAGCTATTTCGTACTGGCAAAGAGTCACTGGTAGAACTGGGAAGAGAACCCAGGAGCTCTGCTTCCCAGCACCAACCCACAAGATCCCACTGTCTTACCAGAGCTTCGAATAAAACCCAGGAATCCTTGCTCACAACACCAACCCACTAGACCCCACTGCCTCCCAGAATCAGGGAGAGAACCCAGGAGTCCTGATTGCATTGATGTGCTCTTTCCTCCAACCCAGAGCAATGGGAGAGGCTCCTGTCCTGCAGCGCCATGGAGGCACCCCCGGCCCAGATCTACCCCTGCGGCTTTCTCTGCTGATAAGGCCATGAAGGCATTGTTTTTCCTGAAGTGACAGTTCTCATCCAGGAAGTGGGAGCATGTGTGTGTCTCTGTTTGTGTGAGAGCTCCACAGAGTCTGACTGTTGTGATAGGTTTCTTATAGAGATGCTAGAGCTAGGTGAAACTTTTCAGCTGCCACTTTTATTCAGGAAGGAGGCCACACCGAAAAGCCTGGCAAATTTGCATCAATTTTATTAAGTTGGGTGTTAAAAGAACATTTGGGAGGAAAAAAACAAAATGTATTGATTGTTTGGTTTGAAACAACTTTGGTTCAAAATGTCCTTTAATTTTATAAAAGAAAATCATTTAAAAATATTTGACAATGATTGAAATCAAAATGAAAGGAAAATTTTCCTGACTTTTGAATTTGGCAAAAAATGTCATTTTTTTTTCCTTCTGATTTCTTTCAAAATTCCAACAGATAAAAAAACATTGCTTGTCCCCTACTGCTGTGTGACGCTCAGAAGCTAAATAGGGCTGGGTTTGGTATCAGGATGGGATCTATAAGGAGCAACTATTTCCTGTAAAAGTCTCGCTGTGTTGAACCCTGAAACTTGTCATGGTTGTGTGTGATGATTGGCTTAGCAGGAGGTTCTGTCCCCGTGTCACTGCTGAACTGCTTAGTGGTGCTATTCATTGGATCAGCTGTAAAATCAAGGGCCTCTTGGCTAGAGCTGGACGATTAACGCCGCCCTCCCATTCGACTATCCCCAGCAAATAGTAACTTTTTCAGGGCAACAGATCCTATCTGCAAATTCAGCTAAATCCAGCATACAGTTTCAGCCACAACAAAAATAAATAAATAAAATTTCTTTTTCCAGAAAATGTTGAAATAGTTCATTTCTGAATGGTGCATTTTGATTTTTCATTTTTAAATGGAGTTTCATAAAAAAAAAAACACCTGAAAATGTCCTGGAACAATGTGAAAAAATGGTAATAAAAGTTTTCTTTTGGGTGGAATGAAACATTTAGTCTGACCCAAAATAATTTTTTTGTTTGTTTCAGCAAGAATTTTTTTTAAAAAAATCAGATTTTGTTTCAACCAAACCAATATTTTTCTAATTTTTTTCTTTTTTTGCTTCAGACCCTTAACAAAAAAAATCAACAAATCAAGTATTTGCTGAGCTCTGCTCCTGATGGTTTGTGCTCATTAAAGATGAGCTGGTGTTTTCTTGCAAGTAATTTGTGACTACAGTGGCTTGTCACATTCCAACATGAGTGGTTCCATTAAGACTGCCTCCATCACCCATGTATATAAAGGTTGTATCTTTCCTCATACTACCACCCCCCAAATCCCTTTTTAAATTCTTTCAAATTAAGGGGAAAATGGCCAGAAAACCCCAGCCAAAAAATAATATGGGAGCTTCACAACTCATTTCACACTGTAGCTCCAGTAACGGTATGTCTACATTGCGAAATGAAGTCAATTTAATTTCAGTTGACATTCACTTGCTGAACTAATGTATTCAGTTGGGTGTTATCACATCATGGTCATTGCATAGCAGAATTGCATCCTCACCAGCTGTGCTTGCATCGATAAGCAAAGCAGAGCATCGTGGGTATGTATCCCATAGTGCTAATAGCCGCAGAAGATTTTGGAGAGGTTTTCATCCTTCCATGATGCAATGTTCTCCCTCTCCCCCTCCCTAGTTGTCATAAAGAAACAGACAAACAGTTTTTCATGCCATTTTTCAAAACCCTTTTTCAGTTGCATGTAAACCATTGCTGTAGTCAATGGAAACCACCTTCCATTGACCTATCCTGGTTAATTGAAGTACATGCCCTTTCCCAATTCGTAGGGCTCAAGGAGAAATTTTCTGTGGGCTAGAGGATAGGACAAGAAGCAATGGGCTTAAATTGCAGTCAGCACTGTTTAGGCTGGACCTTAGGAAAAACTTCAGAAGTGTTAAGGCGGTGAAGCTCTGGAACAAATTACTAGGGAGGTTGTGGAAACTCTGTCACTGGAGGTTTATAAGAACAAGTCAGACAAACACCTGTCAGGGATGGTCTAGGGCAGTGTTTCTCAACAGGCGTTCCGCGGAACCCCACTATTAGGGTTTTGCAAGAAAGTGATATCGCGCCACCGAGAGCAGCTGTTCTCCGCGCCGTTGAAAAAGGGAAGATGTCCTGGATTTTTCGGTGGAGGGTATCGAGTATGAGTGTAATTTCCCCATGGAGCCTAAAGGGTTCCGCGGGAAAATTTAATTGAGAAACGCTGGTCTAGGGGGTTATACTGAGCCATGCCTCAGTACAGGGGACTGGTCTAGAGGACTTCCCAGGCCTACGTTTCTAGGAGCCCTTCGTTTAAACCTGAGGGAGCATGGCCAAGTGACTAGGCTCGGAAGCCAGGACTCCCGGGTTCCACTCCTGGCTCTTAGAGGGGGGAGAAAGTGACAAAGAGCTTACAACCTAAATAGATGAGTGGGTGCCCGATAGGCGCCTGGTTTCAAAGTGGGCATGTGACGTGCCTGTGTCAGTGCATTTAGCCTCCTGGCAAGAGCTCACCTGGGCAAGAGACACCCCTGAGCTTGAGAGCAGCTGGCCAATCACCCCAGTCCCTGCCTACATTTGCCACCCAGCCTGGCTGCCTCTCGACTGACTCAGCTTCGAAACCTGCCCCTTTCCCTCCTGAGCAGTCAGGAATTATATCATCTCAAAGTCATGAAATACAAATGCAGCCAGCAGCACCCACCGAGCTGTTACCCTGCGTTTGGCTTAGCCTGGCTTCTCTGGTTTATGTTATCCATCGGCGTTGCACCCGGCGCAGGACCATGGATAGTGGTGCGACCACGCTGATTTTTCTGGTCATCTGTGTCTTATTCCTCAATGGGAAGGGCCAGAAGAATAGATGTCATTTGCCGTTGGCCTGCACTTGCTGTCAATTCTGGGGACTCTGCTGAAGCTGGATACCAAGGACATGGTCAAATCTCTTCACAAGGTAAGGAGGGTTTGGCTTCCTAAATGGGGTGGCGTGGGAACAATGGGAAATAACCGCACCATGCTGGTGAATTGCTTCCTGTCTTCTGTTGGTGTGAATGTTGGTAAGGGAGATGGGAAGGATAATTCTATGCAGGCAGGTCGTCAGACCTTCTAGCAGAAGGAACAGGCCAGAATTGCTATTTAAACAGCCGGGGCGTGATCCTACCTTATGCTATTGTTCACGTAAGTGCCAGGTGCAGCCTTTCTGATTTATATTGTGACCTGTCTGTGGGTATTGTAGCCCGCCTGAAAACACCAAAGTCAGTGTAGGATGCTAAAGAAGAGCAGATTCTCTCATACTGGTGGGTAACACTGCTATGAGACTCACCGACCAGTCACAAACAGTGTTTCTGATCTCCCATCCGGATTATTAAAAAGCTTAAAACAAGAATATACCCAGGTCCCTTTATTGCATTCCAGTCTCTGGCCCCCCAGTTAGCAACAAGGTCCAGTAAAGAGATAAGTTGTTAAAACTCTGTTTCCCCTTACTAGAAAAGTTGATCTCAAAACTATCAGATACATACAAATGACTGTAAACTTCATACGTATCATACCATCAGCATAATTGTGGGGTTTCCAGGCTAGTGCAGTCTATCTGGTGTACATCCAGTACCTGGATGGGTCTCCGTCCTTTGTCTCACAGCTTCAGTTGTAGATGAATTGATCCAGAGGTAGGAAGTAGGAATGAAGACAAGATGAGGCAGCTGCCTTTTATGCCCCTTTGACATGTAGTCTATCCCAAACCCAGCAGATGGCATGGAAAACCCTCAGAGTCCCCTGACCCTAGGTATGTTCTTACATGAGTTCTCAAAGGTGCAGTCCCTGGGTTCTTTCATTTGATTCATTGTATCTGTGAGTTCCCTTGATGGACCATTAAGCCCAATGCCCTTCATGTCTGGAGCGGGAGAGAGTGTCACCTAGAAACACAGCACAAGACAAGTTGAAATACAGATGTACCAGACATACTTAGTACTTATAATACAAAATGGACAGATATGTATAAAGATGCTTATCAATCTTAGCGACTTGAGACATTTCCATCGGTACCTTGACTGGCAGATCCTATTCAATATATATTGCAGTTCTGTACTGTTGGAATCAGAGATATTATAACTGGTCACTCATAGGCCAGACAGAATAACGTTCACGTATGTACTTGTGCAAATGACAGCACTAGTATGGGGGACTCAACCCACCTAACCCCCAGCTTTCTTATTATAGCACCTGGAGACCCCAATCGAGATCAGTGTCCCTTATGTTGGGGGTTGCAGCTTCCATTCAGATCATACAAAAAAATCAATGGCAGAGCCAGTAGCAGGGATAGAACCTAGGAGTCCTGGCTGCCCGCACCCCACTCTAACCACTAGATTTCACTCCCTCCCCAGAGCCAAGGATAGAACCCGGCTTCCAGATGCCTTCAGCTTCTCTGCCAGGCTAGAGACCCCAGGGCTTCCAAGGTTTCCGGCCATCTGGATTCCTGGGCTGACTGGTGCTTGGGAAGCTGGCTCAATGGAGTGCACAAATCAGGCAGTCTGGAAGGCCTGGGGGCCCTGGATCCAGGGCTGTGCCCGGGGCAGGCCTGCCCGGAAGCCCTGCTCCCCAACTCCTGCTTCACATTTGACTCATCGGCATTTTCCATTAAAATCCTGGTTTTCTGGAAACTCCCTGCCTAGCTCGAGTGTTTATGGCCCCTGGGTCACTGGTTGTCCCAGACTCCTGGGTGGTTCTGAGCTCTGGGATGGGAGAGGATCAAGTTGGCTATGGCAGGAAGTGAGGGGACAGAACTCTAGACTTCTGTTCCCAGGTGTGGAGGGATTGGGAGAGGGACTGGGGTTTAGTGGCTAGGGGCAGGAGCTGGGTTTAATGATTGCAAGGTTGTATGTTTGGCTTTGGGCCCCATATTCTGACCCTCAGGTCTCATCTGTGTTAACAGCTGAGCGAGTGCTATGGCCCCATCTTCACCATTCACATGGGCCTTCAGTTGTGCTGTGCGGATACCAGGCAGTGAAGGAAGCCCTAGTGGAACAGGCCGAGGAATTCAGCACTCATGGGAATCTTTATGAAGGCTTCCACTTAACCCAAGGGAATGGTAAGGAATCATTCTCCTCCTCCCACCCCTGGTGAATAGTTGACAACTCTTCCCGGTTTTCCGCAGCTCAACTCTCCTGCAGACATGTGGAAATGGGACAAGACCCAGCTGGACATGGGGGCCAGGACACTTGGTCACTAATAACCTACTGGATGACCCCGACCAATCTCTGCCTCTGTTTCCGCTCCCACCCTTTGTCTGGTTAGTTTGTAATAGGCTCCAGAGGGAGCTGGGTTCAATTCTGAGTTCTGCCACCATCTCCCTGCACAACCAAGAGAAAATCCCTGCATTTCACTGGTCCTCAGTTTCCCCACCTATAAAATGGGGATAATGACTCTGCCCCTGCAGAGCGAATTCGATTGAAACAGTGCTAGATCAGAGTTAGTTTCACAGGCCATCTCCAGGTGACCTAGATTCCTGGTTTCCCTCTATCCTCGTGTGTACAGTGTGAGAAAGACCAGTTAAAGAGGCAATGTGGGACAGTGGTTAGATCAGGAAGTGGCTGGGAGCAGGGACTGGGAGGAAGTAGGGTCTAGCGGTTCTATTCCTGACCCTGGGAGGACAGTGGGGCAGGACTCTCAATTGCTGATGAGCAGGGACTGGTTATTGTCATTCGTTCCAAGCATGGGGGAGGGTTACATGGGAGAATCCCAGCTGAATTCAGTGAAGCTGGGATCTCTTGTGACCCTTCATCTTCCTTCTGCCGCCTCCCCCAGACATCGCTTTTGCCAATGGGGAGAAGTGGAAGTTCCTGCTGAGATTCGCCCTGCAGACGCTGAGGAACTTCAGCATGGGGAAACGCAGCCTGGAGGAGCAGATCCAGGAGGAGGCGTGGAACCTAGTGCAGGAGGTTGCCCAGACCCAAGATGCACCAGCCGGGTGGATGCTGGCCTAGGCTGCAGCCTCCCAGCTCCATGTCGCATCTTATTGCCACACATTATATGTGTAGCGCTGCACCTTTTTGCAGCAAGTTCTCTGCTGCGGGACCAGACAGCGTCCCCTAGTGCTGCACTGGCGATGGGGACAGTGCTGGCTGCCAGGGCAGAGCACCCCCTACAGAGCTCCCACCCTGCTCCCTACAGCCCCCTGCCCAGTGCCATGCTGGGGCATTGGGTTCAGCCCAGAGAGGAGAGCGCCTCCTGCTGCACACGCCCTAGCACTGCACTGACACCAAAGGGAGACCCTCCCCCGCTGCTGAGCTCCCTTCCCCCCCAAATTTCCTGCCAGCAGTGACCGAGCCGGAGCTCCCACTTGTGACTACCTGCTGCTCACAGCCTGTTCCCTCCCCTTCACTAGTCGCGCCCTTCGACCCCCACCTTCCTCATCAGCCGCGCTACCTCCCACGTCATCTGCTCCATCGTCTTTGGGGACCGGTTCGACTATGAGGACAGGAACTTTCTCACTTTGGTCGGCCTCATCCACCAGATCTTGCAGCTGCTCAGCTCACCGTGGGAGGAGGTGGGTGCTGGTTGGGGTGGGGGCTGTCTCTGGGCAGGGTCTCCTTCCTCGGTGCACATGGAGAACAGTTGGTCTCCCTCCTCTTTATAATAATGTTATTGGAAGACATTGCCAGGTCCCAGCTCAGACTCCTCTTCGGAAAACCAAAGACACCAACCAGTAGATGGCAGCGATGCGGGCACCGGATGCACGATCCTCATGGTTCCTCATGACAATGTATGCACTGACTTGCACGCACTGTCCAGTTTGTTATGGTAACATCCCTGTATCCATACAGACACACTCGTAGCCTGCACAGCTCATTATAGTAATGTGACACACACATGCACAATTCATTCTGGTAGCATGACGTGCACACGCTGTAATGACCTGTATAAAGCAACTGCACATGGTACTCAGTTTCGTATGGTCATGTGCATGCACCTGCACTGCTGTCTTGTTCATTATGGTAATGCAAACAGTGCTGTGCTGTTCATTATGTAATGAATGCTCACGGTTCATTACAGTAATGAAATGCACACCGCCTCCCTGTTTGTTAGGGTAATGCACGCACAGAGCTCACCATGGTAATGCACATGCACTGTTGATCTGTTAGTTACGGTGACATGTGCCTGCCGTTGGGTGACTTGTGTCCCTCTCCCCAGATATACAACCTCTTCCCCAGCCCCATGTCCTGTCTGCCGGGACCTCACAACAGGATCTTTGAGAACTTTGAGCAGCTGCTGCTCTTCGTATTGGAGCAGGTGACGATGCACCAGGAATCCTTTGACTCCAGCTGCCCCCGTGACTTCATCAACTGCTTCCTCCTCAGGATGGAGCAGTGATAGGGTTGTGGGCTCAGGGCAGAGGGAAACTGACCCCTTTAAAATTGCACCTGCCTCAATATGGGAGGCAGGGTGTGGAGTAATGGACGGAGCCTCAGGAGATCTGGGTTCTATTCCTGGTTTGCCTACTGGCCTGCTGGGTGACCACCCTGTGCCTCAGTTTCCCTATCAGTGAAGTTTTAGTAATAGTCCTTCATTTGCCTTGACACACTGTGAGCTTTGTAGGGCAGGCACTGTTCTTTGTTTTGGCATTGCCTGGCACAAAAGGGTTCCTTATTTTTGGAAGGGGTTCTGGGTGCCCGAGAAATGCAGTTAGTGTTGTTCTTTGTTTGTACAGAGCCTGGCACAATGCAGGCCTAGCCCATGGCTAGGGTTCCCAGGTGCTCCCGTAATACAAGTATTTTTAGGAGTTGTTCATTTAAATCTAGTTGTTATGGGTTGGTCATAACTGCTGTCTTGCACCCAGAGTTCAGGGTGAAAAAGTGGCTAACACAATAGCAGTCACTTCTAAAACACGGGCACATGGGCAAGCTGGTGTAGAAGTTGAAGTATGTGGCCAAGCGGTTTCTGATGAGGGGCTGACTTTGAATGGGTGGGGCTACATGTCTGTGTGCATGAGACCGCACAAGGACAGAAAGTTACACACACACCGACACAGGGCAGGGCTTTGTCCTAGTTGGGAAGGGTTATTTCCAGATGCACATGCACTTGGTTTGATGGAGCTAGCTCACTAAAAATAACATGGGTGGGATGAGTGGTTCAGGGGAGCTGCCCAAAGACCTATCTATGATCTAGAACAGGATTGTATTGCAGTGGCCTCATTGCTCTTTTTAGTGCCCTAGTTAAATCATAGCCAGTGTGAGTCTGTTTACCCACGCTGGGAATCACGTCCCAGCTGCTCTGTAAGCAGGCCAGAGAGAGACAGAAGGAGAAAAAAGCCAAGTAGAACCAGCCTGGGATAAACCTAGAAAGCGGGTTTGGGTTGGGATGGTGACAGACCAAGGCTGGGAGCTAAGAGCCAGGAGGCTGGCTCCTTTGATCAGGGAAACAGGAGTTTGGGCATTGTTGTGAATAAATAGGGTTGCATCAAAGAAAGAACCAACTAGCAGCAATTTCTCATCCTCACTGCAACAACCCACAAGCTCCTCGTCCCAAAAGGGATAACAATTAATAATCACAGAAGCATGGAAATGTAGCACAAGGATGGACATCAAGTGGACATCTCATTCAGCCCCCTCCAACTCTCACTCTGGTGCACAAGCAAATAACCCCATACCCTTCCTGATGGGTGTGTCTAACATGCTCTTGAAAACCTCAGGTGACGGGGACGCCACAAGGTCCATAGGTACCTGTTCCAGTACTTTGCTAATCTAAGTGTTACAAAGATTTTCCTAATATTGAACATAAATCTCCCTTTCTGCAGATTCAGCCTATTGCTTTTTGTCCCACCTTCTTCAGTTGATACAGAGAACAATTGATTCCCGTTCCCTTTATCGCAACCATTTACAGATAAGAAATCCATGAGCACGTCCCTGCTCAACCTTCCCATCTCCATATTCCTTCAACCTTTAAAGTGACTTAAAAAGATCCAAGAACTTCTTCCAAAAACTAAGGCTGCCTCTGAGCTCATAGGTTAATTTGCCTCCAGGAGCAGATGTGTTTGTTTGGAGCTAATGCTAGAATAAAAAGGCTTATGGCCAAGCCCATGGGAACAGTGTGACCTACCAACATGGTTCTGAGTTGGCCCATGACCAGTCCCGAATCCCTCCTGGCACTTGTCGGAAGGGACTGTTTTCTTCAGAACCCTGGAGACGCTCCCTGCTTCATCACCTGCCACATTGGTTCTTGCCTTTGTTGATGCTCAGAGATAATCTCCAGGGTCTCTTCTTAATCTGTTGAGGGGTGGGAGAGGATGGATGCCATGTGGTTACCCAAGCTCTTTTGCATCAGGTTCTCACAGCCCTTCACTCGGTGCTGAGACCGCTCCTGGAGAATCACGTTCTGATGCATGGTCTTCATTGCTTTGTAAACATTAACAGTCTGATTCTCGTGACTCTCCACTCCAGGAGGCAAGACAGAGGCTGAGGAAATTGAGGCATTGAACAGGGAAGTGACTTGCCCAAAGTCACGCACCAGGTCAGGGATAGGACCCAGGAGTTCTGAAGGCCAGCTTTCTGCTCTAACCATTAGACCCCACTCCTTTTCCCCAGCTGGATTAGAACCCAGAAGTCCTGAGTCCCAACCCCCCTGTGCTAATGAGAAGTGCAGACTACCTCCGCTGAATATTGCAGGGGATGAGTAGAGCTGCCCTGAAAGTCCAGCATTACTTCAGCCCTGGCTGTCCAGAGAGGCTGTCACCAGCTGCGGGGTTTGAACCAGGGAAACTCTGGGTTAACAACATCTGACTCTGCTCCTAGAGCTAAAGGATGGAGTTTTTCCTCTTCTTCACCACCTTCCAGCAGCACTTCACTGTCACACCCTTCATCTGCCTGGAAAAAATTGATCTCTCACCCCTGCTGAGTGGCCTGGGGAATTAATTCTGTGTCATCCCTCACTGACTGACCTGCCATCCACCACATCCCTACTCTGCTCCCCCTTTCGTAGCTTTATGTCCTGTGGCATTTGTTATCAGTTACAAGCGCACATGTGAGTTGAGTTCACAGGCTTCATTTATTTCAGGATCTAATCGGGATGATTGAGACATTGCTGAATCTTGAGATTTTACAGTGATATTTGGTGGTGGTCTTTCTTTTAAAAGCCCTGAGCCCTGGACTGATGGCTTAGTTCCAGCTTTAATTAAAAGCAAATAAAATACTTTTTTTTCCAGCTCTGTGGCTGCAGAGAAAAGTTTAGACCCCACTCGAGTAAATAACCCAGAAGCAAATAAAGTGAACCGAAATCTCAGGATTTTTAAAGCCAATCCTGTGATCTGTTGTATGCTCAGGGCTGGACAAGTTGCTGTCCTTAAGGTGATTATCCATCCTGGTCTAGGTGGGGCAGAGCTGGTAATGCTGCCACTGGAGGAGGTGCAGAGAACAGCCATAAAAATGATGGGAAGGAAAAATGCCTTGCAGGGAGTGGCTTCCATATCTCTGTCTGTTCAGTTTATCAGGAAGATTGATCCGTGTCTTGATCTCAGTTTATAAATACATTCACAGGGATTAAAGTGTCCTTTCAGCTAGAGGAGAAAGGCAGAACCAATTCCTGGAAGTTAAAGCCAGACAAATCTCAGTCCACACAACAAATCCACTTCCTGGACACTACAAAACAAATAAAGGATGGATATATGAATACCACCCTATACCGAAAACCAACTGACCACAATCCATATCTTCATGCCTCCAGTTTCCACCCTGGATGCATTACATGATCCATTGTCTACAGCCAAACCTTAAGATACAATCGGATTTGCTCCAATCCCTTAGACAGATGATCCATCTCTCGCTTGGCTGTGGAAGGCAGACCTATCCTTGCTCACAGACAGCCCCCAACCTGAAGCAAATATTCACCAGCAACCATACGCCCTACAAGAAGGCCAATCTAGGAACATATCCCTACAACAAACCCCGTTAGCAGCTCTACCCACACATCGACTCTAGTGACAGCATTACTAGTCCTAACCACATCAATCACACATAAGGGGCTCATTCACCTGCACATCTACTATTGTTATATATGCCATCATGTGCCAGCAATGCCTCTCTGCCATGTACATTGGCCAAACTGGACTATCACTATGCAAAAGGTTAAATGAACACAAATCAGACATAAAAAATAATAACATCCGTAAGCCAGTCAGAGAACACTTTAATCTCCTAGGACGTTCTGTATCTGACCTGAAAGTTGCTATTCTCTCACAAAAAAACTTCAAAAACAGACTTCAAAGAGAAACTGCTGAGCTTGAAATCATCTGCAAACTTGATCCAATCAGACTGGGTCTGATTCGGGACTTGGAATGGTTATCTCATTACAAGAAGTAATTGCCTCTGATCACACATTCTCACCTCCTACTTGATGGTTGTGATTAGGCCTCAAGTACCCGGCTTTCATCCACCTCTCCCATTGTTGTCACTTCCCTTGGATATGTATATGTTGCCTCCTGTATGATTTCTATTACTTGCATCTGAGGAAGTGGGTTGCAGCCCACGAAAGCTTATGCCTGCTGAAATTAAATTTGTTAGTTTTTAAAGTGCTACAGAACTCTCGTTGTTTTTGCTGTATACAGACTAACATGGCTGTCCCTCTGGAACTCTTCATGATAATCATTATTGGCCTTAAAATCTCTGAATGGCAGTTTTCCTAGGACAATCCCAGTTTCCCATGGGATGTCCTGGGAATTTCTTTCAGGACATCTGAAAAGTCGAAGTTTTCCAATTCATCAGCCCAGAATGTTTGGCCTTTTTGCTAACTGCAGAAAACTGATATTGCTGCATTGGAGAGAATTTGTGTATATTTTATATATATATATATATATATATATATGCATATATTTAATTTCTAGTCTTCACGATGGCAGAGAAAAGCTTGGAAATGTGATATTCATAAACTACCAAACCAGAAGCCAAAGAAAAAGAACTCAAGATGCATTCTACATAAAAAGGTCGTGGGTTTTTTTCAGCCAATCTTGAAATGCTTTCTTTTCTTTTCTTTTTTTTTTTTTTTGGTTCCAGCTTCCTGATTTTTGATCCTTTTGAGGTTAACAGAACTGGGAAAAGATTGAGTGTAGGAAGGGAGTGGCTAAGAATCCAAACCTGAGTTCTCATGGCCTCATCAGACCTGCAGCTGCTGGCCAACATATGATCAAGGGGAAATTTTCTGTGGTATTTTTATGATTCCTATGATTTCCTCAGTTGTCCTCTACACTTTGAATCCTGCCAAAGGGTTGAAAAGCTCTGTGTGAACCTAAGGATTTCCCAGGGGAGTAATAAACCCACCTCTGCTTTGAAAAGGCTGCTGGGCATCACTACAGATACTCGGTGACTGCAGCAGTCTCAGATGAGAGATAAATCTCTGTGTGGGAGTGGATCTCAGCTGGACTCGGTAGGCAACGCTGACTGCATGAAGCAGAAGGGCTGCATCCCAGAGGCTCTGTCATGGAGGTGTTGAGGCCCCATGGCCCATCCCTCAGAACCCTGGAAAAGCAGCTACTTTCTACTGGAAAATGCTCACTGATAGCACTGGGAAGAGAACCCAGGCATCTGGCTAACAGCATCTGCCAGCTGAGGGAGAAGAGGGGCACTGACCAGGGGGCAGGTGGCTGACACCCACTGACAAGCAGGGCAGATTTTAGTCCTCCAGCTGTTCCCCACTGCACTAATTGTGCACTAAGCTCACAGCCCTGCCACCCACATAGGCCATACCCCAGCTGCCAGCACCTAGTTGAGATGGGGAAACTGAGGCAGCAAACAGAGAGACTTGTTGAAGGGCACATGGTGAGTCTGTGGCAAAGTTGGGGATAAAATCCAGGATACCCGACTCCCAAGTGCCAAGAGCAGCAGGCTGCCATTATCCCCTCCCAGCAGCTTCTCGGTGAGCAGGACAGCAGTCACTTCACTCTGCAGTGGTCACAGCTTCCCCACAGGACAGGCTGAGCCAGGCTGGCACACACTAAGCTGTGGCTATGTCCAGAGGTGGGGTCACAGGGCGGTAGAGCTCAGACATGGTGCCCAGAGCAGCCCTCAATCCCTCATGGAGGCCTGGTCCGGCTCTAGGCACCAAAAGTCTAATACGCATGGTGGACGCAGCTTATCCATGGCAGCTGGGCCATGTCACCAGGAAGCCAAGCATGGGGCATTTCCATGTGTGATGTTCCCCTGGTGCAATCTGGGCTGGTGAATTACTGTGTCATACCATTGCCCCACTCCTGGAGCCTTTCTTACTCTGCTCTGATTTTTTATGCACAGCTACCAGGATGTAAGTTGCTCCCAACTGAGTGAATTCTACTAACCAGCTACTCCTTGGACTATGCAACAGAATGACCCCAGTCACTACTCCTGTTCTAGATGTAAACCTATGAACCTCTATGTTATAATGTCTAGTTCGATCCACTGAACGATGAAAGCTCATATAACTTTGTCAATTTAACAAAGAAATTGATATGCATCAGCCTTGATATTTCCAATCCAACATGCTTCAAACCAAGCACACTGTTTTACGTAGAGGAAACAACCAAATGAATTACCTACAGAAGGATGTTAAGTCAAAGCATAACAAGTCAGATTTGGTCATGAGAAGCAAAATCAAAATGTGTTCTAAGTTAAGCTTAACACTTCCAGCAACCTTACAAACTTGGGCGATTCTCACTCCTGGCTGACTGATTTCCCTTCAACCAGGCTCTTCCCTCTAGTCAGCACTTCAGTTGCTTGTTGGTGTTGGTAGATGGAGGTGGAAAAGAGAAAGCATGGCAATTAGCAAATGTATCCCCTCTTTATAATGTTCTTTCTCCCCTCTGGGGCTTTGTCACTCCCTCAGTGTCAGGTGACAAACAATGTCCTTACAGGGACTCATCCATGTCTGGAGATCTGTGAGCATCACCTCATCGGAGCTCCAAGGTGGCCAAGGAAAGGGAGGAAACTCTCTTGAGAGACCAATTGATTGTCCCTTGATGCCCAGGCCAGTCCTTTGTTCCTTGAAAGCTGGGCTCGGTTTGACCTATACATGCCTTGACAAGGTGTGAACAGGCCCTCTGCTCCTGGAGAGTTTTCTCTTAATCTGTTTCAAGCCACAAGGACACATCTCGGGGAATATTACATAGTGCAGTCTCATAACCATTCGCATGAAACTGCAACAAACATATTACACTAACAACATTGATCAGTACTGTTGAAACGCAGTACCTGATATGTTCACCTCTCGCCCCCACCTACCCACCTGGTGCATCAGTAAAACCTCGACCTGACCTTATTAGGCCTTTAGCTCACTCCTGCTGAAACTGACCTTATTAGGCAATTTCCTTGCTCCTCCTGAAACTGACCAGGTGACTGGGAGCAGCTGTCTACCTGACTGAAAGCACAGCCACCCTAACGGACGGCTCAACTCCCAGCCAAAGGTTTGCCCTGATTCAAATGTCTCCCCTCCAATCAGGAGTAACCTTGGCCACATGAAGTCATTAGTATAAAGCCAGGGCACGCCTGAGGCTCCAGAGAGAACTCACCATCTGCTAGACACACCAGCTGCCCTGTTTTTTCCCTCTCCCACTCCGGACTCCGAGCCTGAACGTGTAAGCCTGCTTTGTGTTGCTATTTAGCTTCAGGGGTCATGTTGCAACCTTTACTGCTGGGACTGGTAAGATCCTAACCTTCTCTCTCTCTTTTAGTTTCTGTTTTAAACCTGCTCTGAAAGCAGAAGACCCCCCCCCCCACTGCTAACCCTCTCTCTTTCAGTTTCTGTTTTAAACCTGCTCTGAAAGCAGAAGTCCCCTCCCCCCGTTGCTAACTCTCTCTCTCTCTTTTAGTTTCTGTTTTAAACCCCGTTTGCCCCTTTGCAGTTAACTGCCCGTGTGACCCCCCCCACTCATTTTCTGTGCCCTGTGATTAACTCATTGTCTGTGAAATCTCTATGTGAAAGCATTCCCTCGTGTAGTTAACTGCTTCTGCCTCAGTGCTTTTCAGTTAACAGTTTGTGTAACCCCTTTCTGCTTCCTACACCCAAGTGTAACCCCTTTCTGTTTCCTACCAACAATTAGTTGTCTGGATAGCATAGTGGTAAGTGTCCTGTCTGCCATGTGGGAGACCAGGGTTTGATTTCCGGTCAGGGAACCACTGTCTGCCTAATATTAGTTTAGTCTTTACAGTTAGTTGCCTGTTTAATAGTTTCTTATATCATTTTGTTTTGTGCTTAATTGTTTTTATGTCCTTTTATAACTAGTTAAACCTATATTACTCCTGTGTTTATAATTAAACTCATTTATTTCGAATCGATTCATTATTGACTCTGGGGGATCATTTACGTGTCGGAACAAGTACATCATGAACATATGAAAGACATTTAACTTCACACACCTTGCATTAACCAAAAACACAATTATATTATCTGGGTGAGCATAGGGGTGAATGGTGTCAATCAGTCGCTACACTTTGCTGCTGCTGCTACAAAGCTGGAGATTGCAGAGATCACTGGGGTTGCTGTGGTACCTGTGAGATGGGGAATTTCCCCTTCTCGTGGAGAGACACCATAGGTCAGGCAGGGGGAACCGTGAAGGGGGGAGGAAGGAGATATGGGGAGGCAAGATGGGGAAGGGAAACTGCAGAATTCATACTGTATTCTGGCTGCCAATTCTCTTTCCATCCCTCCACCCAGGAGGATAAGCGGGGGACTATGAAGCCTCAGATCCCTCACCCTCCCCCCCACCCATCATCTTGTACAGCTCCTGTGCACCACACTGGAATGGCTGCATGCAATGCCCACCCCCTCTTTCTTAAGCCTGGGAGGATAGGAATGGAGGCTGAGGTGGGGAAGAGCCTCTCCCCATTCTCAGCCTTAATCTGCCCCCTGCTCCACATCTCTGCCCCACACCAGCTGGAAGGTGGCCCCTTCCTCTCTGGCCTGCCTCCTCTGTCTCTGGGCTTCATGGCACATCACCCACCTCTGGGGAAGGGTGCTACCCCAAGAGCTGCTAGAGGGTGCTACTGATATCCCCCCTGAAGTCAACTGCCCCGCAGCCCCAAGGCTGCGAATAGGGATCGTGTCTTAGCCACGCAGCCAGGGGGCCATCCAAGTGGGCTAGGAGCTTACTGGGGTGATTCTGGATCCTGACCTACATGTATCCCCAAAGCACCAATGTTGAGATGCAGCAACCTCAGCTTTGAGGTATGGGGGCTGGTTATAAAGGGACCCCTTATCCGGCACTGAACTACATCTGCCTCTGAGGTGGAGCATAAGGGGAGATGCTTATACAGGGACTCTTCATGCAATTCTGGGATGCAGACACCTCTGGGCTAGATCCTGGGGGCAGTTTATAGAGACACCCTTTGCCCGACACTGAGGTTCAGCCTTCTCTGGGGTGAGAGGGAGCAAGGGCTGGTTCCCTTCAGAAGGCTTTGGCAGGAAGTGCATGATGCCATCTCCACTAAGGGGTGACAGGCTGTGAGTCTGGGTTCCTGGCATGTCCAGCCCTGAGTTCGTGGCTCCCTCCGACTGTGGCAGGTGGGTGGGGTGAGTTCTACCTGCCTTGGCCCTTGTTGCAGCAGCGCCCCTGTGGGGATGCGAGGGCAGCACACGCCCTACAGAGGCTGCTACTAACCTGCCAGATTCCTGCAGGCACTGGGATGGTGGTGCTGTGCTGCCCCCTGGTGGCCGGTTGGTGCTATAATCCATGGATCGCTCATTTTGCACTTGACTCAGGGTAACTGATAAGAGGGAAAAGAAGAAGAGTGGGGTATAGAATTTAGAGCAGCATACACTTCATAGATCATCTCACACACAGCTGATCGAGCCCACCTAGCAAAAATGCCAGTCATTGATACTGGATGTTTAGTGATCAGTATGATTACTAGTGAGACACAATACGCCCAATTTGCAGATCAATAAGGCTTAATGTGCAAGGCTTTTTATAAATACACTGGTCAAATACAAAGCCTAAAATTAACTACAATATGGTGTGCTTACTAATGCTGGAGAGCTAAACAACTACTCAGAAGGCTGTATACAGGCACAGCTTTTATTTAGGGGATCTGCTGAGGTGCCAGTGAATCCTCTGGTCCGACTGGAAGCACCTCTCATGGAATAAGGCGTTGATGGAGCATGCCCCTTTGTTTAAGTGGTGACTTTTAATATTTTTATAAACAACTTCTATGTAATTATTTTTATTAATTATTATATAAATTAATTACACTGAGTTTTCATTTTTGACTATATTTTATTTTTACTATGATAATTAGGGTTGTTAAAACAAAATTTGGTAATACGAGGGGTGGTATGAAAATATGCCTCTTGGCACTGAGAAATTGTATTCCAGATGTTCACAGATAACTTGTTGTTCCCATTACTGTTACTTATGTGCAGTTGCAAGCACACATGTTATGTATTTTGTCTTGTTATCTGCTGTGGTATGCAGACACTGAGACATCTGCAGTTACTCAGTAGTCCTGTTCAGCTCTGCCAATGGGAAAATGTCATGTTACAGGGATCAGAATGGCCAAGCAAACAGCTGAAACTATGCTAGGCCTCTAGGACAGTGTCAAGCAACTCAGTTGCACTGGGCCTTCAACACTCAGAGGGTAACAAGAACCATTTATCACCCTCCTCTTTACAGCAAACTTTCACATACCTGAGGAGTTATCATTCCCCACCTTTCCTCCTCTCCCCCCCTCCCCCTGATCTTCTCTTGTCTGTAGTAAACAAACCCAGTTTTTTTCAATCATGTGTTCTAGACTTCCAGCCATTTCTGTTGCTCTTCTCTGGACTTTCACCAATTTCTCCTCACCTTTCCTGAAATGTGGAAACCCAGAACTGAACAAAAGACTTCAACTGAGGCCTTATCAGCAAGGAATAAAGCGGAAGAATTTCTTCCAGTGTCTTGCTCACAAAACACCTGCTAACACATCCCCAAATGAAGTATGTTTTTTTTTTACAACAGTGTTATACTGTTGACTCCTATTTCATTTGAAATCCCCTATTCCCGCAGATCCCTTTCCGCAGAATTTCTTCCTACACAGTCATTTCCCATTCTGTATTTGTGCAATTGATTATTCCTTCTCAAGGGAAGTACTTTGCCTTTGTCCTTACTGAATTTAATTAATTCAGTCATTTCTCCACTCTGCCAAGAAACCCCAGACAGGATGGCCCATCAGGAAAATTCACAGGTAAAAAGAGGTCAGGGAGTGAAGCCAGGGATATTACCTGATGAGTCGTGGATTCTATCTTATTCCTGAAAATTTGCACAAGCAGCATGGCAAAGAGCAAAGGACAAAAAAGGCAGCTGCATGACATCCATTTTATCTTTAGTCTACTGTCTACCTCTGGGTCAACTCATTTACAACTGAACTGAACTGAAGCTATGAAACAAAGGATTGAGACCCTCCAGGGACTGGATGTATACCAGAGGGACTATATAAGCCTGCAAACTCCGCAATTCTACTAGAAACCTGATATATATGGACTTTCAAATCAATTGTATTTGTCTGATTGCTTTAACCCTTTAACATTTCTCTTATAGTTTGTTTTTCTTTTTATAATAAACCTTTAGTTTTAGTTACTAAAGAGATTGGCTGGCAGCATGGTATTTTGGGTAAGATCTAAACTTATATTGATCTGGTACTATGGCTGACCCTTTGGGGTCAGGAGAAACCTTTTTGGTAAAGAGCATAGAGTTTAAATAACTGGTCTCTTTACTGGACCTAGTGGCCGATTGGGAGTCAGAGACTGAAATGCAGTAAAGGAGACTGTGTGTATTTTAATTTTTGCTTCTTGATAACCAGTTTGGGGAATCAGAAGCACTGTTTGTGGTTGTTTGGGAAGTCTGATTTCAGTGCCACCCACCAGTGCTGGGAGAATCTGCTCTTCTTTTACAGCCTGTCCTGACCTTGGCATTTTCAGGTGGTTGCCCTAGGCATGGACGGGTCACTGTCTCCACTGCCAGGTTTGTTCCGTTGACCTAAATCTCAGAAACATCAACTTAATAAAACTATCTCTGTGATAGGAGTAGCATTAAAATCAAAGTGGATGGGTTGAACAAATGGCAGTGTAGGCACAACATTGTGTAAATTGACATTGTTGAATTCCAGGACGTATTCCACAATGCTGCATTATGATAGCTCTGGACATTTGCACTATGCTGCTCTGTGACCATGTACATGTGAAACAGCCCTTCCCCCAGTCAAGCCCCATGAAATTTTGAATTCCCATTTTTTGTTTGGTCAACATGGAGAGAGTTTGGCAGCGCAACTGATCATGGTGACTGCACGCCCCAAAAGCCTTCCAGCCTGGAGTCAACCTGAGATCTTAGATCTCATGAGTCTGTGAGGAGAAGAGTCTGTTCTGTCTCAGCTCTGATCCAGCATAAGAAAACTGGATATCTATAAGAAGATATAACATGGCATGTTAGGGAAGCGGCACAAAATGGACGTGCAGCAATGCCACGTTAAAATCAAAGAGTTGAGTCAGGTGTATAAAAAACAAGGGAGGCAAACAATTTTCATCCTGGCTCATCATCAAAGAGATGCCGCTTTTACTATGACCTGCATGTGATACTTGGAGGAGACCCCACCACTGTCCCCTTACACAGTGTAGATACCCAGAGGGAATCCAAGTCCGGGCTCAATGAAGATGAGTCTGTGGATGAGGAAGAGCTGGAGGAGGAGAAGAGGAGGCAGTGAGTGGCTTATCCATTCTCTCTAAAAGCCAGGGATTGTTTGTTACTCCCGAGTAGCCCAGTCAGACACAGGACAGCAGTGTGACTGACCGAGATGCTGTGGAAGGCACATCTAGTGACTATGTCATGTAAATCACAGTGTTCGGGTTCCATCCCCTGTTGAGTTCATTCAGATGTAAGCGAAAATAATTACAGTGTGTTGTGGTGGGGATGGGCTTCCTCTTTAGTGCTCCTGTTAAGCAGAGGGTTGGCCCTGGAAGAGACTATTTATGTGAATAGGGATGGCCCAGAATCCTCCATGGATATCTCTAGGAATCTTTCATGTAGGTACTCTGCAATCCTTTGCAGAAGGTTTCTTGGCAGGCAAGCCTTATTTCTTCTTCTGCAATAGGACACATTCCCCACCATTCTGTTATTAAATGTACAGGCATTATCGCGGAATACAGCATAACAGCATAAAGACCAGGCCTGTACCCAGATGCTTGCAGCAAATCCTTCCTTTCCTCCTATGTGACTGGATCCCCCTGGAACCGTGCCCTGGAACCACTCAGGATACAGGAAGTCAGGACTCCCGTGCATTGGAGTCTGCCCCCCTTGGGTCTCCACACACCAGGACAGCCACCTCCTGACTCTGGCCTCCCAACATTCTGCACCCCTGCTCCGCACGGGCTCCTTCTATGAGTGTCCCCAGGTGGGGACTTTGGGGAGCCCCACATGTCCCCAAAGGGGCCATGCACCCCCCTTACAGTCATAAGTGATTCACAGCCAGCATGGAAGTCAGAAGGGGTTAATATTTCTCAGGATCACAGTGTAGAAAGACCTTGTTAGCAGCTTACTTAGAAGTTACAGCAGCAACCAGCTGGACCCTCATTCTCAGGTCCCACTCCCCACCCAACCCCTCACAGGTGACAGCCCTCTTCCAGACAGCCACCCACAGGCCCATCCCCTTGTCCCTCACCAGTCCTTTGTCTCCTTCCCAGGCATCCTGGTTGGGATGATATAGCTGAGGTTAGTCCTGCTTTGAGCAGGGGGTTGTACTAGATGACCTCCTGAGGTCCCTTCCAACTCTATGATTCTATGATTCTATGATTCTATGAAAGTTTCGCAAGAATGCAAAGGAGATAAGCCTCGGCCGGATTAAGCAAGCTATGCAACCTTGATAGATAAGCTGTAGATAGAAGTAAACCATCTGTAAAAGTGTCTTATGAATATGTATACCTTTCTAAGTGAAGTAAAGATAAAGTATGCCAATAGTTGTAGGAGAAATAGGTTTGTGCCCTTGTAAGGGGGATATTTATACTTATGTTATTTGCATTTAGGTAATGATAAGGTATAAAACTGTCTGTAACTTTGAATTCAGGGTCTTTTTCCACTGCCAAGATGTGAGCTTGGAGATTGACCTTTGCAGAATAAATTGTTTATACGGAGATTGTCCAGACTGAATGTGTGGGTCTCTATCGGTGCAGGGAAATGAATGCTTGGGAATCTTTTCCAACAGCACCAGGTTGCAGACGTGGGGATACCGTCTCTCCACCCCCTTGAGTACCCTGACTGAATGGGGTGGGAGAACAGGGATCTCCGCACTAGCGGGTGATGGAAGGCTAAAATAGCTGCTAAGTGGACCATCAACTAGGTCAGCACCAGACACCAGAGTACTCCAGGGTCGCCTGTGGAGGCAAGAGGCTGGCGGAATGCCCCCGGACTCCGCCCAAGAGGTAAACCATGTCCACTTAGTCTGATACATGACCTGTGTTGAAAGGTCCCTGCTGACCAGCAGGACTTGTTGGACCTGCACTGAGCAGGTTCCCTTTACTTCCGTCAGCCACAGAGCCTTAAGGCTGTGAACTGTAGGGAGTCCAGGTCCCGGTGCAACGGGTGACCGTGGTCTTGGGAGAGACGGTTGTGCCACGTTGGGAGCCCAATGGGTGGGGCAAACAAAAGGTCCAGCAGCATGTTGATCCAGCGCTGGCTCGGTCAGGCCTGAGCAGTGAATATGACATCTGCCCTGTCTCTGTTTATGTTCAGTAGGGCTTTGGGCAGAAGTGGAATGGGCAGGAATGCTTACCTGAGGATCCCCGTCCCATTACTGAGGGACGAATCTGAAACTGAGCCAGTCTCATGACCCTGGTGCAAGCCTGCGCATTCCAAACTGATCGAATAAATCCCATTGGGGGACACCCCACTTTCAGAGGATCAAAGTCACTACCTCTGGCTGCAGCGACCAGTCGTGGTGGGGTAGAAACGACCTGTTGTGGTGATCCGCCTTGTCACTCCTCACTCCCATGAGATTAAGGTGATCTACAGGACCAGTTCCGTGAAGGGAACGCCCTTCCCTACTGCCCTGCGGAATCTTCACCAGTCTAGGGAGGCTAGGGCGGGCAGGGAACTGGACCACTCAGTTCAGTGGGTGTTTGCTCTGCACATATACCGAGGCCAACCACACCTTAAGCGGCCTGTGACTCAGGCCACCTAACCTCACTATTTAAGTGCAGGCCGCCATGTGACCTAACAGCAGTAGGCAGTGCCTGGGTGGTTGTCGTGGGGCACCAGTGCAGTTGAGAGATGATAGAGACCACCACCTCAAAACATGGCTGAGGCAGGAAGGTTCTGGCATGGGGAGTGTCCAGGGTGGCCCCAATGAACTCTATGCGTTTCACTAGGGTCAGTGGACTTCTGTTTGTTTATGAGCCTGCTGCACGTGGAGCAGCTTGAGTCATGCTTTCCCGCACCTGGAACCTGGACTTATCCGCTATCAGCCAATCATCCAGGTAGGGGAAGATGTGCACACCCTTTCATCTCAGGTGGGCCGCCATTACCTCCACGCATGTGGTGAACACCTTTGGAGCCGAAGATAGACTAAGAGGCAGGCTGTAAATTGGTAGTGGGAGCCAGCTACTTTTGGCTCCAGAGGATTGTTACCCGGCAGCTCTGTGTTCTTGGGGAATCAGAGCGCAAAACCCCAATTGCTCACCTGAATAACCCTCCCCCCCCCCACCACCACTAACACCCTGCAGGCTGCTTGAACCAGAAATCAAAGACTTTCTCAATATGAAAAGGCAGGAGACACAACTGAAACCCTTCCATCAAGGGTGAGACAACTCCCCATGCCTCATAAGCATCTCAGTTAGCACATGAATGGAGAACAGAAGCTTCATCTACATCGAAGATGGAACACACACGGAATTCTGGGATTGGTACAGCAGACAACGCACTGAACTCTGGGATTGCTGAAGCAGGGAAGCATGGCATGTTGGGAAATCCCTGCTCTTGATGTAAATGAACTAATACCTATACATATCCAGCTCCACAGTTATCAGACCATTGTAGGTATTGATATGCAAAACACTATATCCTGGTTGCATTGTGAGCTCTCTCTCAAGGAAGGATGCCCTTCCAGGAATGATCAGCTCCTTTTGTCCAGACATTGTTTACCCATAAACAAACCTGGGGTCTAAAAATCCCCCTATCAGAAGTCAAACCTCTGTTCTGATGTTTGGATCCAAAATGCTGCATCAGTTACACTGTAAGCTGTCTTCTCTTCCTGACTGATCATGTTGGGGGCTCTGCCAGACTAAAAAGCACTCCAGAACTTAAGATGACAAGCCTGTTCCTGGAAACCTCGGAACTGCATGGAAAGGTGAGATCAACCCCCTACCTTCTTTCCCCAACACAACTGGTCTCTGTCTCCTCTCCCCTCTCTTAGTCCAGGTATTATTTTCTACTTTTGTAATCAAACCTAGGATAGCTTTATGCAATAACCCAACTGTAACTGTGTAGTATTGTAAGCATTTGATTGTTTTTCTCTCCTTGTATGGTTTTTACTTTTAATATCATAAGTTTTATATATCTAGCAATAAAATAACTATTATAATCAAGCTGGTTGCCACTCTCTCTCTCTCTCTCTCTCTCTCTCTCTCTCTCCAAACTGTATGTGCTGTTTTGTGTTGTTGGTCCCTATCTTGCTCTGTAGCAATGTTTCTTTTACCTAAGCCAAATATCCCTGGAGAGCCCAAAAATCCAATGGGGTTTGCTCATCAAACGGATTACTGCTAGAACAAGTGTGGTGTAAAGGGGCAAATGCAGGTGCAGCTCATATGCTGTTTGACCTAGCCTGATTGATTCCAAGGGACAATTAAGAGAAGTAGCCAAAAAGGTTCTGTTTGAATCTAGCCTGCTCTATTCTGGTGCATTGCAAAGGGGCATATAAGGGTAGCCACTGAAAGTGTGGTGTCACCCAGCCTGCTGAGTCCAGGGACACAATAGGGATCGGCCGAGAGTGCTGATAGCCCAGTCTGCTCAGACGCACTAAGTTAATCTGAAATATATATGTGTGTGTGTATCTGTGGGGGATTTATTTGAATCTGGTGCTGGAGGAACCCAGCCCTGAAAACCTTAGGTCCTGCAGGAGAGCTCCATTGGGAGGGGACTTGTAGCCCTATGAATACACAAGTAACACAAGCAGTACATTATTAGAATCACACCCCTAGAATCACACCCCACCTTCCAGGAAGGTAACCCTAATAAATGAGCATACCCCAGGGTGGAGGGCAAATCTGGTAATAGGATGGACCAATGAAAATATGCGTCCTTGTAGAACGAGGGTGGCATACTAGTCTCCTGGATCCAGGCAGGGATTACGGAGGCTAGGGAGATCCTGTGAAACCTGAGTCTTTGATATATTTGTTCTGACGACATAGGTCTAGTATGGGTCTCAGACCCTTGGGGGCGCCCCTTCAAGATAGAAGGGCCTTAACCTGTCCCTATTTCCATATGGTTGAAAAGGGCCTATATGGAGGTCCTGGTCGCTGCTGCTCCTGGGCTGCGACTGCCACCTGGAAAGTGTACAGGCCCAGGGAGCGAAGCATGGCCCTGGAGTCCTTCGGGCCGTGCAACTTCATTTCAGTCCAATTGGAGAGGAGGGTCGACCTATGAACGGGAAGGTTCTGGATAGATTGCCGCACCTCCTGGACATGCCTGAGGGTAGCAGCCATGAGCATTTCCTCATGGAACTAGCGGGGGGTATGGCCTTATCTGCTCCAGCCGCAGCGTCATTGGACGTTCAGAGCGCTGCCCTAGCCACCATGATTCCTCCATGCAAGGTGGTGGAATCCAACTTCAAGGTAGGGGCCCCCTTCTTGAGCAACTCCTGGTGCACCCTGAAATGTTCCAGTGGCGCCATATGATCCGCGGAGACTGTCTTGACTGGGAAGGAGAAAGACTGCCGAGGCAAGTCTTGCGGATGCTCCCCTTGACGAAGTGATACACCCGTAGAGGGTGCCTCCACGGGGTCCAATTCCTCAGCCAAGGAGCGGTGTTTATGGGCATTAGACTGTGCCAGGGCATGGACTGTACCCTTGCTAGCGCTTTTGTCACCTGCTTGGACACCTTGTGGGGGTGTCGACTGTCCTGACGACTGTCCCCCCTGTGGCACCTGATCCACTACACAGGTGGCCTTCCTTGGTCCTGGATGTTGTGCTCACGCCGGGGACCGTGTTTTCGCTGCCTACCACTGAGGGGCAGTTCTGAAAAGCCCTTGGCTGCTTGGGGCTGCAGCACCGCGAGACACCCATTGCCACCGGGAGCTTTGGCCCCGATAGGGGCTGCAGTGCCGCGAGAGTCCCATTGCCGGCAGGAGCCCCGCTGCCACCTAAAACTCCGGCACCACCTGGGGCTGTGGTGCCAGTGGGGCTGCGGTACCATTAGAGGAAACCCATCCAATATGTACTGCATATTTCCCAAAGTCACTATCCTTCTTAGCAGAAGTCTGTTAATGATCCTATGCACTTGAGTAGTACAAAGGGGCGACCATAAATCAAATGTTATCCCCACCTTCTTGTCACCAGAAGTCCCACCCCATCCTCCCCTCCTCCCCGTCACCAGAAGTCCCACCCCAACTGGTCACCTGACTTCCAGTCCCACCCCTGAGAGTGGGATTGGCCCCTAGAAGGCCACCTGACCAGAAGGGGTGGTGCGACCCCTTCGAGAACACCCCCCCACCCGCTGTCCACCAACGGGAGAGGATTTTGCCTGCGTGGGACTGCTCCGAGAGTGGGTATTGGCCACCAGATGGCCACCTGACCGGAAGCGGACAGAGCGACCCCTCTGCCAATCGGCATGCGTTTCACGCCAAGAGCGGGATTGGCCCAGATGGGGCACGGGGTGGAGCAGAGAACCCCCTCTGCCAATCAGAGCAGGCTTAGGCCATCCCAGAAGGGAAAAGGCATGCCAATCAGGGGATGGGTGCAATCTCTGGGTCTCAATGGTTGGTCAAGACAGCGGTGCCACCCCTGGAAGTCTAGTGGCCTTTAAAAGCGTCTCCTTTTCAAGACCGTGTGGGAAAAATGCCGAGAGGAGAACATGGACGCCTTACCACTCCCATGAGGCCTTCAGAATTTATTTTGGCTCCTAAGGCCTTGGTTCCGGTGTGGAGAAAATGCTGCACCAATGACAGTTCTGAGGATGGACCATTGGCCCAGATGTTGATAGACACTTCGGACCCCGAAACCCGAGCAACAGCGGGGCAGCCCGATGAGCCTGATAGATTCATGTTGTCTGCCCCCATGGAGGAAGGCGGCTTGCTGGAGTTGCCAACGGGCCAGACTGAAGGAAAAGATGCGGTGCAGGTAAAGGAACGAGCATTGGGGGACTGATGGGGTTAGTAACCAATGCGGGTCGTGTAGATCTAAAAACAACCCCTCCCAAAAGCCTAGCCATAGAGACTTACAGCTGTTTCTTTTTCTGAAAAATCTCTCACCAGGTCAACGATGCCTTTCTACGGGCCTTTGAGAACCTACATATCGGGAGCCCTGTGGGAGTAAATCAATCATGCGTCAGTGTTTTTGCTCATATGAGAAACACCGATCTGAGGGGGAAGAGGCAAAACGGAAGAAAGAACGAGCTCGTGGGATGCTGTAAAAGGGCATGTTAATAAAAATCATTTAAATTTTGTCAGCATGATCGTGTTCCTCCATACCTGTATTAGTAAACAGGCGTTACGAGTGACAGCCATGTCAACGCAGATGGCTCTTTTTAAAAAAATATATTACACCCCTGGGATAATTGGGAGCTTTGGAGGGGTGAACTCTCTTTTTCAAAAGGCCAAAAAGCATAGTGAAACTTTGAGCAGGGCAGTGGTGACAACCTGGCTTTTGGACCAGGATGCTTACACTTTACACAAACTGGCGCAAATATGTTTTAAAAGAAACAAGATGATTGTTTCAGACGTTGACGCGCAGTGGCAGGCAGATCTGGTGGACATGCAAAGGTTCGCCAAACACAATGGTGGTTTTAAGTATATTTTAACGGTGATATCCATTCTATCTAAATACGCCTGGGTCTTAGGCCTCAAAAACAAAATGGGCAGAGAAGTGGCCGAGGCCTTTAAAGCTATTTTCAGCGAAAGTCGGGTGCCTCAGAAATTACAAACCGATTGGGGAAAAGAATTTTTAAACAAACCTGTAAGAGGGTTGTTAAAGCGGCACGGTGTTCACCATTTTGTTACTAATAACGAAGTCGAAGCGGGGGTTGTGGAGCGATTTAACAGAACTTTAAAATCTAGGATGTGAAAATATTTTACCTCCCGTAACACCTTTCACTATATCGACATGTTACCCGAGTTTATAAAGGGTTACAATCGGAGCTTTCACAGAATCATACGCACCAGACCCACCGATGTTAACCCCTCAAATTCTCTGAAGGTGTGGAAAACGGTATACGGAGACGGTTTAGAAATAAAACCGGTCATTATCCCTTTTAGTAAGGGTGACCACATGAGACTATCTAAAACCAAAGGAGCTTTCGAAAAAGGTTATGAACAAATGTTCACCAACAAGATATTCATAGTGGATGAAGCCTTAACGAAGGGACAGAGACCTGTATACCGATTAAAAGATTACGTGGGCGAGACAGTTGCTGGATCTTTTTACCCTGAAGAATTACAAAAAGTGAACCCCAAGCAGGACAGGGTTTACAGGATTGAAAAGTCCTAGCAGAGAAAGGAAAAGGGAGGAAAAAGCAGCTGTTGGTGAAATGGTTGGGGTGGCCTGAGAAGTTTAACAGCTGGGTGGAAGCTTCTCGACTCTGTGACGTTTAGACGTGGAAGAAAGCGATTACTCCTGTAAAAGAGAGGGGAAAGAAAAATGAGCGATGGGGGCTTTTATGTCACTTTGCCCAGCAACACCAGCTTTGGGGTTTTTCCCCAAAACACCAATTCAAACTTTACCGTGCAGCTAATTAAATCCTTGGATTTCCCAGGTGCCTTGGAGGTCGGGTTAGTGGAAATACATCAACGAAGACACCCCTTTTGAAATCGCCTTTGGAGTTAAGAAATGGAGTTTCGTCCTACGACAAGGTTATTACTTATCCATGCCCAAATTGCTGGATCACATGAAAAGCACCATGACTCGTCATCCTGGGTCACCCAAGGTGGTCATGAACTAAGATCCTGTGGGTAGAAAAGTTAGACTTACGACCACTGATGCTGCTTATGCATTTTCCACAGTTGGAGAGCTGGTTAATATTCTGGGATTGTACCCCAAGAGCAGCATCTGTAAAATCCCCTTCTCGGCAGACATCACAGGGGGTTTCAACTCTTTGTACGTGTACACGGAGATCGAGGAACACCAGTTTGTGGGGGATTTTTCCGTACACCTGTTACTCTGAGTTCCCGTCTGAGGAGTTTGTCACCATCACCTAAGACAAACCGCATTACGTCCCTGTCAGTAAACACCACCTTGACACCATCACCATTGAAATAAAGACAGACCAGAACAGACACGTCTCATTTCGCTCCGGCAAGGTGATCGTCAAGCTGCACCTGCGTCCCTGGAGAGAGCAAGGCTTCTAAAAAAAAACAACATGGTGATCCTAAGAAATTACGGTGACCCCGCCATCTACAGCAACTATTACAGAGCCCAGGCTGGATATGCCCTTCCCGGTTATCACGGGTCCCCTGTGATGTACGGTGCTGGAGTGGGCGGAATATTCCATAGTCTCTTCAGAAAAGCCGTACCGCTTTTGAAGAGGGGGCTAGAGATTATTAAACCCCACGTCAAAACCGCCACTCAAAACATAGCTAGAAACGTGGTAGGAAACGTCTCCCAGGCTGTTCTGGAGAAGGTGGGCAAACCACCAGCGCAGGAGAGGGCAGGGTTGATGTACATTAAAAGGAGAAAGAGAAAGACGAACGCGTCACAACCACGACACATGGGTCCTCTGAAGCCCTTTAAAAGAGAGGTGTGTCACGCAGGGCCGGCCATAAGTGAAAGACCAAGGGAAAGTGTAGAAGACGCTCGCCACCTGGTAAAAAAGACATATTTTAATCAACATGGCTTTCGTTCACTGCGGGTCTGAAGAGTGCGCCAAATCCGAATTGGACTTGTTCCAAATAGACTTGACCCAGACCAGCATCAAGAAAAACATCTACATTGAGATGCTGTTACTATCGGTCGTTACGGAGGTGGCCCCCCTCGACTTCTTTATAGCCGTGAATGGCATATATTATATGGATTTAAACAACACGCTTCTGTACCTCTGTTGCAAGATTGTAAAAGGAGACAGAACCGCCCTCGCCCAGGATGCCACGGTGGGCCTGGTGAATTACCCCGTGGTGTCTATTGTCAGCCAGCTGGATGTCATGCTGGGAGACCCCTCATAAGTCAAAGCAACAACTGCTATCCTTACAGGGCCTTTATAGAAGCAACTACAGCAACGACATCCTCGCTACGCAATTTTCCACCGGCCTGTTTTTCAAAGACACTCCCGGACAATATGAAGACATGGCGCTGGACGGCGAGAATCTAGGGTTTGTCAGAAGGGCAAACCTGATGGCCCAGAACAGGACAATAGAGCTGCTGAGCCATCTGCACAGCGACTTGTTTTTTCAAGAAAAATTTTTGTTGAACAGCGTGGATGTGAAAATTAAACTGATGCACAGTAAAGACGCTTTCTGTTTAATGGGCGATGCAGCCGAAGGCTACAAGCTGTGCATTGTCTCAGGGTCCCTTTTTGTGAAGAGAGTACGGTTCGCCCCGGGCGTCCATCTGGGGCACACCGAGGCCCTGCTCACCGCTAATGCTAAATACCCGGTGGACCGCATGGGAATGAAAGTGTTTAGCATCCCTGCTGGCAGCAGGGTCAGTAACCAGGAGAACCTGTTCTTGGGACAGCTACCCAAAATGCTCATTCTGGGTTTTGTGGATAACGACGCTTTCAGCGGAAGTTATGCTAAAAAACCCTTTCACTTTAAACATTACGATATCAATTTTTTGGCCTTATACGTGGATGGTAAGCAGATACCCACCAAGCCTCTGCATCCGGACTTTGGGACTCGACGCTGTGTGAGGAAGTACATGAATCTAGTACAGACAGCCGGTAAACACATGAAAGATCGAGCGCTGCTCATCGACCATATGGAATTTGCACAGGGTTACACGTTGTTTGCCTTTGACCTGTCTCCTGACCAGGAATGCGCTAAGCACTATTCCCTGATTAAATCCGGGAACCTGAGACCAGAAATATATTTTGCAAAGGCTTTGACGGCCACCGTCAATATGCTCGTGTATGGGGTTTTTGACAACATCATTGAAATAAACCAGAGGAGAAACGTTCTGTTTAACTACATGTGAACATGGACACTGTGCAGCTCTCATGCGTCTTATCAGCGTACCCTGACACGAAAGAGGGATTCTTAGATGTGTTCCCTAGCAACTGTTAAAAAAGGAACGACAGACGAGTCACCTCTTTTTATACCCGGCTGTTGTTCTTTTTAAAGTGTAAACCGCTGGCCAGTCTGGAGGGAAAAGACCGGTTCTTAGTCTATAAGCCTCTGTCGTGGAAGTGTTTAAATCCCTGACAAAACACATTCTGAACTATCTACATAATATTCAGTTTCCTGTGATGCACGTACTTGGTAAATGCTTTCTCAATTTCATCGCTTTTGCAAGCAAAGTTCATCAGATCATTTACTTTATTTACTTTATCGGTGGGAAACAAACAGTTATCGTCAAAAGCATCGGGCATCCCTTCTACAAAATTAATAAAGGGATATTTACCGAGCAGTTCTTTATACAGAGGCTGCCAACAACTATAAAACCACAAAATGTTCTCAAGCATGTTAGACAACATTCACTCAGTGTTATCCAACATGTTTTTTATAAAATAACTTTTCCCGCAGTTGCTAGGTCCCGCGAGAATTACAGAAAATGGGTGTTTCCAAAGTGTGTCCATTTTTTTCAAAAGCTGTAGGCAGCGTTTTAAACCCTTCTCTGAGGATCCTCTTGTTGTAAACGACTTTTTGAGTTTTCTTAAGAGTCTTTGATTCTATTTGCCACTGTTTTTTGTTCCTTATGATAGAGGGTCGCTGCACCTCTATTTTTTTGGAGATGCTTTCCCCCGGGTTGGCAATATAGTGCAGAACTAGATCTTTCAAACTGTCAAAGCTGATCTTTTCACAGTTTGCTACGTTCAGGGTAATACCTTTAACTCTCATACATGCCTTTCCATCTGACAGCTTGTACCCATACATTTTCGGACCGGCTGACACAAACTTGGTGATGTGCTGATCTGGCGAGATTTCACTCATGAAGTCCCCTAAATAATCCCCCAGAGGGGGATTACAGCTACCCTCCCTTTGCACAAATATCACTGAGTCCGTGTCGTGGTACAGGCACCGCTTTTGCAGCCTGTCTAGCAGGTTGTACAGTTCCAAACGGGCATAAGCGGTGGTGAAACAGGCAATGAAGATGTTGGTATTGCCGGAGATTGAATAGCGGTCTTTTGCTTCCTTCCAAGACATGCATGCTGTTTCATCATTGATAAACTCGGAGGACGAAACCTCATAATTAGGGGAAAACAGGTACCCAAAGAGTTCATCTGTGTCTGTCACGATGCTGGTCTTGGGCAGGTTTGTTTTTTGGCCGAATTTACTCCACAGAGAATTTAAAAACAGTTTAGCGATTTGATGCTTAGCGGGGTTCACAGTGTTTTCGTGTGGGCGTAAACGTACACCTTTCTGATAAAAATCATTAACGTACTTATTTTGCTTTTCCTCATCATCACACCAGCTGGGATACCCCAAAGCCTCTTGTTTTTGACGCAGGTGTAATTTTATGTACTCCAAAAAGAGTTTGTCAGTTTTTTCTTTGAAATGCCAGATTTTATAGATTTTTGCCACCATGTACCCCTTTTCTATGACCGCGTTCAGTTCCACTGTGCACCAAGTCCCCAGGAGGGCCCGTTCCTCGTCAGTGTGGGTGCATGTCTCCCGCTGTTCGGTTGCCGCACAGGTTCAACGTAGCGGGAACATGAGTTTGCCACCCACTCTGATAGGCAACAACGGGGAAAAGAATCCTTGCGGGGATACACTTTAACTTTTGCGATTCCAAAATAATTTGTCAGAGGTCCAAATTTGTCACCAACGATATCGGGGTGTCCAACAGGGTATTCTTTGGTTTTGTTTACGAAAGGGTACAGGCTGGTAAAATCGTAATAGTGGATTTTTTCACTAGGTTTAGGTTTGTAATACAGACGGATGGCATTAGTTCTACCCCCAAAAAGAGCATCCCTCAGGACCAGAGGCTGAGGCAGCTGCGCTTTGTTTAAGAAAGCCACAAGGTCCCTATCCATTTCTATCATCACCTCCCATTCGTGTCCCCAAACACTTCTGACTACATATCCTAGTCTTTTCAAAAAGTCGGTTTTGAGCTGCGTTTTGTAATAAAGAAACCCAAAAGTCATCCCTCTCATAGGGGCTTTTTCACGGTAACAGGTGACGCAGCCATGAAAAAGACATCTGTTAAACTCAAAGGCCGTGCGTACCCCATCAACGATGGCGTAACTGTCTAGAAAATAGGGTCCTACCTGTAACTCTCCGGCCCGTAACGCGTGATGTATTTCTATATTTTCTTGGTGAGCGGTATACAGCAGCCACTGAATAGATGGAGTCAAATATCTCTTTTTCTGTCAGTGATAGTTGTGGGGCAGGAGAAGAGCTATTGTGTTAGATTCTAAAAACAGAAATCTGTACATGGTCATGCAGACTGATGCCAGAGTTATGTACTTGAAAGTATCTACACACAATGTCACCTCCACGAATCTGCCAGACCCCTTCTCTACCACGTCTAATTTGGCCATCATTTTCATGATCTCTTCTCTGTACAGCATACAGGCCTATCTCAAAATTTTGACATCCTGCTGACAGTAATACGCAAGCTCATTCTGCAAGTCAAACGTATCATTTTGGTGGTCCCGGTACCAGTTGAGAAAGCCTGCTTTCTCCCGGGGCATCATGCTGTCGATGCCATAGTGCTCCACCCCAGGCACAGGTCCCACGTAATTTTGGTTTTCTAAAGTGTTAAAAAAATGTGGGAAGTACCCTTTGCAGCATTCAAAACCTATAGTCTGGGGGAGCTTGCTAAGCTTCATGGGCAGGAAGTTTAAAGAATCTATAAAACAGATGCCCAGAGCCTTAACTTCCATGCACAACAGTTTACTACCCTGACTTATCAACTCTATGCCCATCTTTTCCTTCAGTAATTCCCTGGATAGAGATTCCACCACCTCCATAGGTAACCCATTCCAGTGCTTCACCACCCTCCTAGTGAAAAACTTTTTCCTAATGTCCAACGTAGCCTCCCGCCCTGCAACTTGAGACCGTTGCTCCTTGTTCTGTCATCTGCCACCACCGAGAACAGCCTAGTCCCATCCTCCCTGGAACCCCCTTTCAGGTAGTTAAAGGCCGCTATCAAATCCCCCCTCATTCTTCTCTTTTGCAGACTACACAAGCCCAGTTCCCTTAGCCTCTCCTCATAAGTCCTGTGCTCCAGCCCCCTAATCATTTTGGTTGCCCTCAGCTGGACTCTCTCCAACTTGTCCACATCCTTTTTGTAGTGGGGGGCCCAAAACTGGACACAATATTCTAAATGCGGCCTCACCAGTGCCAGATAGAGGGGAATAATCACTTCCCGCGACCTGCTGGCAATGCCCCTCCTAATGCAGCCCAATATGCTATTAGCCTTCTTGACAACCAGGGCACACTGCTGACTCATATCCAGCTTTTTATCCACCGTTACCCCCAGGTCCTTTTCTGCAGAGCTGCTGCCCAGCTCGTTGGTCCCCAGTCTGTAACTGTGCATGGGATTCTTCCTTCCTAAGTGGAGGACTCTGCACTTGTCCTTGTTGAACCTCATTAGATTTCTTTTGGCCCAACTCTCCAGTTTGTTTAGGTCACTCTGTATCCTATCCCTACCTTCCAGGGTATCTACCACTCCCCCCAGCTAAGTGTCATCCGCAAACTTGCTGATGGTGCAATCTACCCCATCCTCCAGATCATTAATGAAATGAAATGGCTGGTGCCTCTCTATTAATGGTTTATGAGTGGCTGAAAAATCATTCACATAACTTATCTGGGTGTAGTCCCTGCCTGTGGATGTCTGTGTAAGTGCAGTGCCTGCCAGAGGTTGTAGCTTGATATCAGCATCACAATGTGAGAGGCAGCCCAGGTTGGTGGGACAGAGGCTCAGCAGTCCAACAGTCCAGGTTGCACACCAGGGACCCCATCACAATAGATAACACAGATTTCTTAAAAGAAATCCAAAAGTGTTAAATAACCTTAACTCAATCCTTTGAGACCACGCAATACACACATGATTAAGTTTAGTATTTGTGATCCCAGAAAAGATGAAGCAGATTTTTATAGGCACATTAGAAAATTTTTCCCACCAATTTTGTCATAACAAGACATCATTAACTTTAACTCTGGATTTCCTGGGTTTATAATCCTTCATTATGGGTATATTACAGTACCCTGTGATGTCTTTTACTGAATATTATTGAGATGTATTCTTAATCTTAACTCCATTTTATTGCAGTTGTTACCTTGGAATTTCCAGGTGTGTGTGTTAATCAATAATTCCATGAATGAAAAGTAAACAAGAACCCTAATGAGAATGTTATCATGTGATATTTCTGATGACCGAAAGATATGAATTATCAACCTTTAGTCATGTACTTAAGTTTAACAATATGCACTCACTGTCTAAGCCACTGTGGAGCAGTGCAAAGAAAGCCAGAGCTATTATTTACAGATGGTTTGTACTGTCAGAGAAATGTGAAATAGCCAGAGTGAGTGTATATCAGTTTTCCCTTCTGCCTCTTGGCCTTCAGTTATCTTCACTTGCTCAGCCAGTTGAGAAGAGTTGGTGCAACTAGTAGCCTTTTTGGAGGAAAAATATGATTCATGGTCACTTTTTGCTGGTTTCCATAACTGAAAGTTGTTTTAAATGAGTGGGAAGCCAAGACTCAGAGCTTATTCCAATTCTCCCAAGGCAAGCTCACTCATTGTCTAACATGAGTTGATTTTCAAACCACCCTGAGCAAGTGCCATTCCCTACTTAAACACATTTTCTACGTATATTCTTCATATTTATCTGCATTGGAAAATGAAGAAGCAAACATCATTACATTTCCCACTCTAATGCACCATGAATAATCTGCATCTCGGTGGTGTAATATAATCTATAAACATATATACAATATCGTATCATTTTATAATCCATACTGGCTGTCGTACCACAGTGGGGTGCCTCACAAACGTAGGAAGCAGCACAACTAAAATATACATTCAATTAAGAGAGAATCACGTTGGGTCATTGAGTCACCCCTCTGGAAAACTGTAGGTGCCAAATCCTCAGAAGTCACTTGCACTGATTCTCAAGGGCCTTCCTGTACTTGGAAGGAGAGATATTTTCACAACAGATATTGGCAAACAACTGATGCACCCATCCCTTTCTCTAGGCCCACGTACCTCTTTCATCACAGCAGCTTCTGTTCTTTCTTTCTTCCAATTTACACTCCTTCCCATTGCAGCTGGGGGAAAAGTACGGCCCGGTGTTCACAGTGTATCTCGGCTCTCGGCGGGTCGTGGTTTTGTGCGGGCACGAGGCTGTGAAGCAAGCCCTGGTGGATCACGGTGAGGTGTTTGGTGGAAGAGGAAGAATGCCCACACTGGACAGAATCTTCCATGGTTATGGTGAGTGAGAAAGCAATATGGGCTTACAACATGGGCAGCCATCTCATTCTTCTTTGTGGATGGTTGTCAGCCTACGAACCCTGCTAAAGCATCGCCTCTCCCTCTGCCATGCTCACCAGTTGGGTACAGCTGGTCAGGAATTTTTCAGCTAAGATTTTTTTTGCTGGAAAATGTTGATTCACTGAAACGGAAACTTTTTGCAGAAACGTCTCCCTTGTGACAACACTTTGGCTAGGGACGGCTTGTCGGCTACAGGATGGATATTCTGGTCAAGGCCTCATATTATGAGCACTCATCTGGGATGGAGGAGACGTGGGTTCACATCGCTGCTTCAAATCAGGCAGAGCAGGGATGAGAACTTGGGTCTGGTGCCTCGCTGGGGAGTGCTCCAGCCGTTGGGATGTATTCAGTGAGCGGGCACTCAATTATGTTTCTTTTTGTTTGACTGATTGTTTTTGGTGACAAATTTCCAAAGATCTCATATTTGTTCCACATTGGAACAAAAACAAATTTCAAAAGCTCAAAATCGTTTGCACGGTGAAATTCTTGTTTTTTGGCCAGCCCTAGAACTGAGTCCCGAAAATATTTGCAAACTGGTAAAGGCAGAGCCCTAAAATATGCAGTTAGGTAGAGAAAGGACCTAAGACAGAGTGGTTTCTTACTACCTCATTCAGCTCACTCTGGCCAAGAAACCTGGCTGCAAGCCCTGTAAGAACAGTAAGCAACAAGCAAAGAGATTTTGGACTGACTTGGGAGGCATCTCTGGTAGAGACCTCCAGAACTCTTTAAGATTTGACCATCCTCTCTTATTGGAGAGGGCATTCGCAGGGCTTGGTGGAAGTGATAGATAATAAATGACAAAGGTCCCCTAGGGAACTGTCCAACTTCATCCTGATAGCCACATGGGATCAGGGGCCTATACCTTCAAAACGAGCCATTGATATTGGGTTCCTCCGTTTTGGAGTGCTCGGAGGCACAGGCATGGCACCCGCAACTCCAGCTGAAGGCGATGGAAGCTGCCGGTGCTCAGATCCCAAGTGTCTCAAGCTGGGCAACTCAGCTCCTCTCCTCAGAACCCATGTATCATGCTCGATAACTGCTCTCTGGCCACTTGGGGCTAACACTTTTTTGATCTCTGTAGACCATTGTTGTCTCTGGAGCCTGGCTTGAGCTACGCTCCATAAATGAGTCTGTGTAAGTTCTCTCCAGGTCTCCATTACTACAGAAGCTTCATTTCTCACATAGTCCATCCCCAGCATGCCCTAGGAGGTAGGTGCATAGCAATATTAGCATTTTATACAGGAGAAATTGAGGTACTTACACGTGAGTCACTTCCCCTGTAAACACTTCAGTGACTCATCTGTAACATGAGAATTATACAACAGACAGGGGAGCTAGTGGCATAACAGGAAGCTGAAGTCAGATTGTTTGGGTCCTAGCCTAGCACCATAGCCATAAGACCAGGCTTCCTTCAGCTCACTTAACCTTTCCCTTATGTCTCTTTGCCGTACTTTGATTGCTTTTGTTGCCATTCTCCAAACTCCTACCAACTCCAGACTAGTTCCTTCCACATAGTTAGCATGTCCCAGTCTGGATCTACCATGTCTAGACTAGCTGTGTCTCCTGACATCAGATGTCAAAGTGCAGGAGCAGGAAGATGCAAAGATAGAGTCAAACTGCTTCATGAGAACCTGCCCAGTGGGTTAAATGAACATGTTTGATGTCAAGAAAGCAAGGGACATGTCCAGAGGTGGGGGGAGAAGGTATGTGTGTTTCCTAAGCAACGTTGAGCCGGTTTCACCGGATATAGCATTTAGCAGAGTCAGGCCTGTTTTGCAATGGCAGAATTAGAGAACAATGATTTCTTCTTTGGAAATAAGTCCCAGCAAGGCAGAAAAAACATTTTAGCTATCCCACCAATCCACTGAATTTTCAATTCGGAAGACATTACTGACTACAATCTTCCTCGCTAGTTGTCAATTGTCCCTTGGTTCCTTCTTTTTTTTCTTTCTCCCTTCCTCAGGGGCCATCTTCGCTAATGGAGAGCAGTGGAAACAGCTCCACCAGTTCTCCATCATGACATTGAAGAATTTCAGGTTGGGAAAAGAAGCCTTGAAGAAAGGATCACAGAAGAAGCTCAGTGCCAAGTGGAGGAGATCAGGAAAACCAAAAGTTTGTTGCATTGGGGATGCAATCACTTGGACGTTAGGGGCCTTTCTGAAGAATCTAGGTTTTCCACACAACATTTCCCGCGGCTGTCAATGCAGAGAAGAGATTGGGGGGGCTCCATTGCTCTCGCTGGAGACTCTTTGCATTGAGTTTTTCTGAAGAGCTGGCATGTAGAGCTAGGCTTACTGGGCTCTACTCCTCTCTCTGCCTCTCCCTCACTTGGTGCTTTGGGCAATTGACATCAGTGGCCTGGCGCTGGCCTTCCTCAGCTCCAGAACAGAGGGAGGCAGGAAATTGAGTATTTTTATAATCCTCCCTAGTAATGTGACCAAAATCCCACTTTTTTGTGTTTAAGTTCACCAAAGACTTCTTTGTTAAGCCAAACTGGATGCCTACCATATTTGCTATCCTTTCTGTACATCGGGATGATTTGTTCCTGAGCCCTCAATAAGGTTTCTTTAAAATACAACCAGTTCTTTTGGATTCCTTTCCCCCCGCCGCCCATATTAGCCTCCCAGGGGATCCTGCCCATCAGCTCCCTGAGGGAATCAAAGTCAGCTTTTCTGAAGTCCATGATCCATATCCTGCTGTTCTCCTTTCTTTTTTTTGTCAGGATCCTGAACTTGACCATCTCATGGCCACTGCTGCCTATGTTGCCACCCTCTTCTATTTCCCCTACCAAATCTTCTCTGTTTGTGAGCAGCAGGTCAAGAGAAGCATGGCCCCTAGTTGGATGCTCCACCACTTGCACCAGGAAGTTGTCTGCAACACTCTCCAAAAACTTCCTGGATTGTATGTGTTCTGCTGTGTTGCTCTTCCAGCAGATGTCTGGGTGATTGAAGTCCCCCATGAGAATCAGGTCCTGTGAACTGGAACCTTTCCCTAGTTGACTGAAGAAAGCCTCATCTACCTCAACCGCCTGGTCTGGGTCTATAACCATGACATCACCCTTATTGTTCTTGATTCTAATCTTAATCCAGAGACTCTCAACTGGCTTATTTCCAGTTTCATACTGGAGCTCAGAGCAATCATATTGCTCTCTTACATACAGTGCAACTCCTCCTCCCTTCTGCCCCTGCCTGTCCTTCCTAAATAGTTTATACCCATCCATGACAGTGCTCCAGTTGTGTGAGTTACTCCACCAAGTCTCAGTTATTCCAATCATGTTTTAGTTTCTTGATTGTGCCATAACTTCCAATTCGTCCTGCTTGTTTCCCAGGCTTCTTGCATTTGTGTATAGGCACTTGAGATAACTAACCGATTGCCCTACTTTCTCAGTATGGTTATACCCATAGCCATCAAAGGGTAGCAGACACAGCTACCGGGAAATTTACACATCCCTTTCTATAGTGCCACAATAGAGCAGGGAATGCTACCAGGGGTTCATCTAGAGCATCCAGGCTTCACCTGCAGAAGAGGACACGAAAGCCTCATTCTTCTTGAAGCTCGAGTCTTCATTCAGGAAACGGTTGGGTTTAAATAGCTCCCGGTTCTGCCACATGCTCTGATTGTTCAGCACTGAGGATAAGAGACAGGAAACACAGAGGTACCCTCAGAAAACAGGGTGGGCAGAGTGGGGGAATGAGACTCAGGATACCTGAGGCAAGCTAGTTTACCCCTGTGTTCCCAGTTCTCTGTACCCTGGGCATGAGGCTGATTCTTTGCCGCACCGTAAAGGGCTTTGTAGGCTAGGGATGAAGAGGTGCTGGGTGTCCTCACAGCTGCAACCTTTGCTGTGCCCGAGTTCAACTGCCAGGAAAGCCCCTTTGCCCCTTGCCTTGGGCAGGGGATGTCCGCGGAACACTGTGTCCCCAGTCACCACATGGGGCACATTGAAGGGGATGAGGTCTATGAAACGCTGGATTTCGTGGCTCACAGCTTCTGTATGTCATCTGTAGCCAATCCTCCATCTGCGGAACTTGGTTCCTTCCGACCTACCGGTTGAGTTCCTGGTGCATTTTATCTGAAAATAGCCCAAGATGGGACATGGTAACCCTTGGAATGTGAGCATGTATCAGAATAATATCTAAGGGAAGGAGTGGAGTCTAGTGGTTTGAGTGGGCGGGCTGGGAGCCAGGACTCCTGGGTTCTATTCCTTTCTCTGTCATTAACACAATGTTTCTTTTTGTCAGTGAAGTAAGTTCAGTTACAGTCACCTTGAACATGTGGGGATTTAAGAGACTAAGGAGGCCACAGTGAATGGTTTCTGTGCTTGCCAAGAAGAAATTCATAGCCAAGAACTTCAAATTCTCCTCGTGAAATTCACTCACTGGGTTTCCCTTTTCCTGAAAAAGAAGAAAAAGAAAGAAAAATCTAGCTGAAATAACTAGAGCCCCAGAAATGTGACCAGCCATAATCTGGGCCTGTCAGATTCTAAACATTTCGTTCAGAATCAAAATAAAGATCGTGCACTCCAGTCAGAGATAAACTGAAAAACAGCTGCTCATTTTGTAGGACCTACACAATCAGTTTTGGAGGGGGCAGGAATGGTGAATATTTTACAGTTCACTTTGTGTTTCAGGTGACAATTTGGACCTCTGGTTTGAGTTTGGGAGAAGAAAGATCATGGGGAAGTGTGACGCTAGGCCCAAAACAGCTAAGCAACTTTGCATGTTGCAGGGCCCAACTCTGACCTTTCAAGATATATTATAGGAAAATACAAATGTAGTGAGGGCCATTCCTTATTAGTAGACAGAGCTTTGATATGCAAGTGTATTGTTTGTAGGTATTTGATGTTATCTATGTATCTCTGGTTAGAGGTTAGCCATGTAGACAAACTGCTTTCCTGTCTGTCACTGTTCTATTGATGAGGAGTTCAGAAGGAACATATGAATGTTTAGATGGAATTGTGAATGTAACAATACTATTGTTTATATTTCTCTTTGAAGCTTAAGTAGTGAATACCTGGGAATGGTTATAAATGACCAATTACGTGGTGCTAATGTAACTAGTTATTGGTGTGCTCAGGACATGGAATATGGTACTTCAGAGTCCCAAGTAATCATCTATTGTTCAAGAAAGTATCAGTCAATCTGAATGGTCGGCTGCATCAGTCAGGTCTGTAAAAGACTCTAGTGGACTGATCCTTTTATCTCAAATCTGTCTAAGCTTGTCAGGGAAAGTTTGGATCACTAGATTGAGATCCCAGCATCAGCCTGGAATCACCCTGCTAATTCTCGTGGAAGAATTTGAACAAACTCTGCACATGAACTATTTAGTCTACATTCCTCTGGATCAACTCATCTGCAACTGAAGCTGTGAAACAAAGGACTGAGACCCATCCAGGTACTGGATGTACAGAAGAGGAACTCTACAAGTCTGCAAACTCCACATTTCTACTGGAAATCTTATGTAAAGGGACTTTCCAATCATTTGTATGTATGTGATTGCTTTGACCATTTAACATTTTTCTTATGGTTTGCTTCTTTCCTTTTATAATAAACCTTTAGTTTTAGTTATTAAAGGATGGCTGGCAGTGTGGTATTTTGGGTAAGATCCAAACTTATAATGATCTGGTACTGTGACTGACCCTTTGGGATCAGGGAACCTTTTTGGTAAAGAGCATAAAGTTTTAAATAACTGGTCTCGTTACTGGATCTTATGGTCAATTGGGAGTCACAGACTGGAATACAGTAACAGGGGCTAATATATTTTTCTTTTAGCTTCTTGATAACCAGTGTCAGGGAAATCAGAAGCACTGTTTGTGGCTGGTTGGGAAGTCTGACTTCAGTGCCACTCACCAGTACTAGGAGAAACTGTTCTCCTTTTACAGCCTGCCCTGACCTTGGCATTTTCAAGTGGCTACCCTAGGCACGAACAGGTCACAGGAGGTTTTGAGTTTTAGGATGAAAGTTTAGTGCGGTCAGTTTGAATTTTGGGGTGAAGATTTGGGGTGTTTCAATTCACAAACTCTTCCAGGATTCAGCTGGGGTTTTGGGTGAAATATTCAGAAGATCCAGACTTTTGGAGTAGTGCTCTGGGAGGCTGAACCTGTATTTGTGAGATGAAATGCTCAGGGTTTGGTCTGAGTTTTGACTGAGAGTTCAGGTATGATCATTGGCTGTCATTATTTAACAGGGAGGATAATTAGTCACTGAAACAATTTACCAAGGGCTGAGGTACATTCTCCATTACTGGCCATTTTTAAATCAAGAGTTGTATGATTTTCTAACAGATTTGCTCTAGGAATAATTTAGGGATAGTCTCCAACCTGCATTATTCAGAAGGTCAGGCTAGATTATCACAGTGATCCCATCTGGTGATGGAATCTACAAACCTATGAAAACATTCAAGACCATTTCTTATCTTACTCCAAAAGCATTTGCTTCACATTGTGATGGTGTCACATTGTGTAAGCAAGTGTGTGAATCTGCATGATTGTGTATGTATGCCAGGGAGTCTGTGTTAATCTCTGGCCCACGCACATCAAAGTAAATTCTTATCTGTTATGTCTGCTTTAATGCTCATGACTGTCCGTACCTGTTCCATCTTGACAAAGAAGCTCTCAATATGATCCCAGGGGCAGGAAGGATTGATCGACTCCTTGTGGCTCTCAATTGTCTCCCCTATGAATTCTTTCAACTCTGCAGACTTCTCGAGGGTCCAGTTATGGGGGCCTAGCAGATGGGCCAGGAGCCCTAGGAACATGTTGTATAGCTGAAGAGGACGATGGACGTGGAGAGGGGAGGAATGGAAGGGCAGAGGTGAAGAACCAACAGGTTTGGGTCAGAAACACAGAGAAAGAGAACAACAGGGAAGGTTCCATGTATTTTTCCTCATCTCTTTGAAAAGGGTTTACAAAGAACCAGAGACTGTGGGTGGAGGTTGGGTTGAGGAATACTTGTCTCCAAGGACTGCTAAACAGCTTGAAGCTGTCATCAATCAGCCACAGTAACTGGAGCAAGGTCTTGTCGGGAAAGTCAAAACACTCCCTGAAAAGGATTGCAGTTGATATGGGAGATAGCATGGCTCAGCAGGAACATGGGGTCACAAAGGGCCCCTGGGGAAACACGAACACCAGCAGGAATCACATACAGAGCTTTTCAATGCCGGAGGACAGAGGGAGAACTTTATGGAGTGCTGAGATGCAGCTGCTTTTGGGGAGCGCTGCAAAAGCTACTCACTACTTTAGGCCAGAAAGCAAAGGAGAATGTTGGATACCATTGGAACTGCAGGTGGGAAACTGGGGTGTCAGACTGGAATGAACCCAGTTGGAACAACAAGGACACCAGGGTTCACACCATTCTTGGAATAGGCTGGGGGGGGATCCTTTAACACCCACATTCTTGGTTTCACATCTCACTCAAAGGCTGCACCTCCAACAGTACCTATTGGAGTCATCCCTCACTTCGCTTCTCAGCCCAGCACTCTAGTGGGCACCTGTAGAAGTCTCCCCTCCAAACACAGGTTGGAAATCCCTCTCCATTGAGAGCATCTTCTGTTTGCCTGAATTACCAGCTTCCGGTCTTCCTCTTGGAGTCATTCCTCAATGCTTCACTCCACTGAGATCACTCAGGGTGATGAAGGAAAAACTGTGCAGCTGCTTGCACCTCTCCCTGTTACTTGCCATGAGAAGTGGAAGGCAACCCAGAAGGTTGAATGTCAGACCCACAGTACCACTGGGGAAACGGAGTTGCTTGCAGCCAAATTTTCCCTTCATGCTCTAGTGAACTGGAGTGCTGCAGGTCCCTGAAGCACTGGATTATGGGACTGATTTGATCTGAGCTTCCCCATCCACCTCTGTATCCAGTGCCTCTCCCTATATAGTCCCATTCTCTGTCTAGAGTAAACTGATTTGCTAGGGAACCTGTCTCTGTATTCTTTACCCACCAAAGCTTCCATGAAGGAAAAAACTGGGGACTCTTTTTGAGGAGGAGTACCCTGTTTTTATTCCCCTTTTTGTCCTCCCATTTTTTCCAGTGGAATAAAGCAGGGAAAGGGAGTAAATTAAAAAGAGAAAAGGTGCGGGAGAGGGAAATCTTGATTATTTTGAGTACAGACAAAACAAAAATTTCCACTTGCAACATTTCCAACTTTTGGGGGTGTGATACAACCCGTGCCCAGGGTAGCCAACTGGTAATGCCAAGGTCAGGGCAGGCTGCAAAAGGAGAGCAGATTCTCCCCACGCTGGTGGGTGACACCGAAGCCCGGCTTCCCAACCAGCCACGAACTGCTTCTGATTTCCCCACACTGGATATCAAGAAGCCAGTGCACAAATGCCCACAGCCCCCTTCAATGCATTTCAGCTCAAGGCTCCCAAATCAGCACCAGGTCCAGTAAAGAGACCAGTTACTAGAACTCTCTGATCTTTACTAAAAAGGTTCCCTCTGACCCCAAAGGGTCAGCCACAGCACCAGATCAATATAAGTTTGGATCTTACTAAAATACCACACTGTCAGCCAATCCTTTAGTGTCTAAACTAAAGGTTTATTGTAAAAAGAAAGGAATAAACCACGAGAGAAATGTTAGAGAGTTAAAGTAAATCACAGATATACAAATGATTAAAAGTCCATTTACATCAGGTTTCTGGAAGAAATGTGGATTTGCAGGCTTGTATAGTTCCCTCTAGTTCACATCCAGTACCTGGATGGGTCTAAGTCCTTCGGTTCAGTTGCAAGATGAATTGGTCCAGAGATAGGTGTATGTCTGCAGACTGGACAGGAACAAAAACAAAATGGTTTCTCTGGCTTGATCTTATAAACCCCCTCCTCCAGCCATGCGGCCTGTGGGCAGTCACAAGACCCAAAATGGAGTCAATAGTCACATACAAGAAAAGCAAGTCAAAAGCAAGAAAAAATTGTTGGGGGGGGAGGGAATTTTTAAAAAAAATAAACCCTTCCCCCTTCCCCCCCCAATTTGACTCTTTTGTCGACTTTATTCTATCTTCTCCAGTGAAAAAACTGGGGGGGAAGGAAGGGGAACACCCAAAATATTAAAAACTAAAACAAAAATGTGCATTTCTTTTCAAACTTCCCTGTCAAATTATCAACATTTCCTGGAAATGTCTTTCTCAATATTTTCCCTAGGTGCCGTGGGAGAAAGATTTTTCATCCAGCTCTAATTAATGTGGAGACAGTCCAGACTTGCCAATGCTGGGTAATGTAAACTGGAGTCTTACCTGGAGGGTCTAATAGAAACATATTACCTATGATGAGGAGCACAGGAGGTCTTGGGGGGAGCCTACCAGCCCCTTTTCCTCTCCTAGCCCCAATGAGGATATGGGCAATGAGGCACAGAGCCAGGGCCAGTGACAGACTAGCCCACACTTCCATCTCTGATTCCTTTTCACTCACTCTGGGTGAAAGAGAAACTGTTGTCAAATAACAGTGTGACGCACTGGTGCATACTGGATGCCATCAAAGCCAGACCTAGTCTGAACTAACCTGTTTGGGTTAAAGAGAAGGGAGAACTCTGGCTGTTGATCCCAGCAAGCTCCTACTCTTCGGTTCAAAACAATAGGAACAATTAAAGATTCCACCAATATGGAAATAAAGGAGTTTCTATGGTTACAGAGATTTGCCAGGGTGGGGATCTTCCCTCCACTCCCCTGTCCTAAGCAAAAGAGGCGATGTACAGAACCCATTCAGATCTTCTGTAAAGTCCAGATCATTTCACTCATTAATGCTCCCCCACCCATGCACCCAACACTATGTGCAAGGATTGGGGAGTTATTCACCCCACTGCCCTGGCTAATTTTCAACTCACATGATTCCATTTTACCTCCATAAATCCCGTGCTGCAGTTTTAACTGCACATCCTAATCTCCTTCTCTTCAGCACCTGCCCTAATGCCCATAATTCTTCCAATGCAATCGCCTTTGGACACATTCTTCTTCGGCTTTCAGACTTTAAACAGCTTAAGCAACTGATGATCCCTCTGTATGGCAGTTCCTGCTCTTGGTAGGTCTGTCCCCCCAGAAGCTGCTGCAGTGTAAAAGGGAGAGAGAAGAAAAGAGGTAAAATCTGGTGGGACAGGAGATCACTGTGTGATAAATACCTAGAAAGTAATAGTGCCCGCACACCAGCCACCCGCGCAGACAACAGAACTGGAGGGTCCTGTTGGCCCAATCCTGTTTTCATGAAATATATGAAAGAACAGAGTCACAAACAGCCACTCCCCCACCTTCCCTCCAAGAGACACTTCAGCCTGACACAGTGTAACTTTAATCAAAAGTTAAAATACGGAGCTTGAGAAATGCTGCTCTGACTAGCGTATAGAGTCCTGGGGCATATAAGAGTGGCAGCTGAAAGTGCTGCTTGACCCAGCCTGACTGAGTCCAGTGGCATAAAAAGGGAGCAGCTGAGAGTGCTGATAGACGGTATGTTCAGACGCACTCGGTTAATCTAGAATTTGTGTGTGTATTTGTGAAGGGTTTATTTGAATCTGGGGCTGGAGGAACCCAGTCCTGAAAATCTTAGATCCTGCAGGATACCTCCATTTGGAGGGGACTTGTAGCCATACAAACACACTAGTAACACAAACAATACATTAACAGAATCACACGCCTAGAATCACACCCCCTTCCAGGAAGGTAACCCTAATAAATGAGTATACCTCAAGGTGACGGGCAAATCTGGTAACAATGTCTCACTGAAGTTCTTATCCAGAAAAAAGTCTGGTTTCCTTTACCTCTCAGGGCAGAATTCTCTTCCTGATAGCTGATCCTCCAAATAATCACAGATGATGTTTGTTTTCTGAAGAAAGAGGCCCAAGGAATTTGCAAGCTCTGTATTCTGTCCTGTGATAGGGTCTTCAAGCTCCAATACAGGGAACAGGTGGGAAAGTCCAATGCACACGAACCCAAAAATGTAGTGACAATACTGCAAAGATTGGAGAGGGAAACTTTTCTTTAAAATATATAATATATCCCCTAGTCCAAAAGGCTACATCACAATTATACCTCTAGGTTACAGAGTGTGCCATGTGTTGTGCCTTTCCTTGTTTTGATGAGTAGGTCAGTGGTATTTGGATTTGGTCTTTGAATGCAAAGTGACAGGGACTGAGCATTCCTTGGCGTGTCTCTTTATACCCACGCTTGACAGCCAACATCCCCACTCCAGGAGTATACTTCTGCTACATGCATTCTATCACCAGAGCACTGCTTCACTCAGGAGAAACAGTAAATATGTTAGTCACAGCTGTTAACAGCTCAGGGCTTCCATCTTCCAGATGAAAGACCCATCCAAGAGCAGCTGCTTCAGTGGCCTATTCTAGTCAAACAGCTCCAAGACTTCATTGTGGACATTTACAGCTACCATCATTCACATGGGTCAATCACAATTTACAGCAGTTAGTTAATGATTGGTAAAATGTACACAGAGATCTCATTGCTCAGATAACTCTTTACTTTCATGTGGAAAGAGGCTGCCCAAATAGTAAGGCTTGCAGTTGACACTTTGTCCTTTTCTCATCTTGGGTATCTGTGTGAGACTAGGTGAGCATCACCGCTCCCAGAGGAGAAGAAACTGTAATCATCTTGACGATGGCTGCAGGCAGCGCAGAATGCCAGGCCTCCGGCAGTGCCTGTGAGTGTTGCCCCGAGCATGCTCTCTCACAGATACACTTACCTTATCACAATCATGTGGGAAATCAAACTTCTTTTGAAAGAACTCTGCCTTTCCAGCTCCCATCTTGTGACACATATCTGCAGTCACATCCTGATACACCTTTGCCAGTTTCCTGAACTCCAAGGAAATCTGCAGCAGAAGTTACAAGGAAATATATGTATTGCTGACACTGAAGCAAAATTCAGCATTCATTAACAGACTAAGAGAATGATCAGTTGCAGCTTAATGGAGTCTTATCTTGCTCTCACTGCAGGGCTTGGCAAAATTCCCCACTGGCTTCAATGGCAGCAGATTCAAGCTCCTCAGCAGGAAACACAGATTCAGCAAGTTCTTCAACAAAAATTCCTAGGATCTTCAGGCACAGCTCCGAGGCAGTTTGTACCTTCAGGAAGACATGATGACCTTGGACGTCATCACTTGGGAGTCAGGGAATGACGGATTTACTAAAATAAGCTCTGTGGGAAGAGTCCTAGAAAGTGAACAGCAGGTAAACTGACGGGAAGAGTTACAAGAAAAGATTTTCAGTGTTCATCTGTCTATGGCCACCCCCAGCCCAACTCCCCAAATGGCAGCATGTGTGCATTGCCACTGGATGCCTTTCTCCCCAGCAAAGCAGCATGTTCACATCACCCCCATCCTCAAACTGCTCACAGACCTCTCCATTTATTCCAGAGCCTAGTTTTTAGCTGCCCTCCTTGTTTTCAGAGGAATCCATGTACTTGGTCCCTATTTTCCAGAGACCCTCTTTTTCTTTTCTCCATTCCCTGAATCCACTATTCACCTAGCATCAGTCTTTCTATCATGTCACACAGTCCTCCTCTTCTGACATCTGAAAGAGCCCCCTTATACCATTTTCTCCTGGGCCTATCCTTGTTACCATGTCTTTCTCTAGAGTTGTAATTTTGTTTTAATATGTCATAGATTTAATACTAGAAAGGACCACTATGACTATCTGGTCTGACCTACCACATAACACAGGCTAGAGAATTCCACCCACTGATTCCTGAATCCAGCCCAACAACTATTAAGAAGAGACATTGTAGTTCAACATCAACCAGTCTTGATTTAAAGGCTCCAATGGACGGAGAATCCACCTCGTCCTGGGTAAACTGTTCTAAAAGTTAATTACCCTACCTGCTAACAATTTGCATCTGACGTGCAGTTTGAACCTTGGTGACATTCACTTATGGCCATTCGATCTTTTTGTGTCTTTGTCTGCTAGATTAAAGAGTCCTTTAGCATCTTCTTCATAGGAGGGTAATTCTAGACAAATCAAGTTACCTTTTAACCTTCCCTTTGAGAAACTGAATAGAGAAAGACTACAGTAGCGCAGTTGTGGATAGAACACAGGACTGGCACTCAGAAGACCTGTTGCTATTTCTGCCTTTGTCACAGGTCCACAAAAAATTATTACAAGTAAACTAGGGAAATGTGGTTCAGGTGAAATTACTATCAAATGGATGCACAAGTAGCTGAAAGATCATACTCAAAGAGTTCTTATCAATGGTTCTGTTACATTGAGAGGACATATCAAGTGTGGGCCCACATGGGTCTATCTTGGGTCTGATACCATTCAATATTTTCATTAATGGCTTGGGTGATGCGTTGGAGAGTATGCATATAAAATTTGAGATGAAACCAAACTGGGAGAGGTTGCACTTTGGAGGACAGGATTAAAATTCAGAATGATCTTGATAAGTCGGAGAATTTGACTGAAATCAATAATATAAAACTCAAAGACAAGAGCAAAGTACTATACTTTGGAAGAGGAAAAATGCACAAATACAAAATTGGAGGCAGAAGCAGTGCTGTGCAAAAATTTTGAGGGTTATAAAGAAAAATGAGAGTCCTGTAGCACTTTAAAGACCAACAAATTTAATTTCTAATTTGTTAGTCTTTAAAGTGCTACAGGACTCTCATTGTTTTTGCTGTATACAGGCTAACACTGCTACCCTTCTGGAACTTTTCACCATATAGGGTTATAATGGATCACAGATAGAGTCTGAGTCAACAATATGATGCAGCACTGAAAAAGGCAAATGTCATTCTGGAGTATAAACAGGATTGTTGTGTGTAAGACTCTGGAGGTGATTGTTCTGCTGTATTTAGAATTGTTGAGGTCTCAGCTGCAGCACTATGTCAAGTTATGGGCACCACACTTTAGGCAAGATGTGAACAAATTTGAGAGAATCCATAAGAGAGCAACAAAAATGATAAAAGGTTTGGAAAGCATAACATACGAGGGAAGGTGGAAAGAAGTGTCATGTGTAGACTAGAGAAGAAATGGATTAGATTGAGCTCCTCAGGACCCTTGTAAGTAAGTAATAGATTCTCCAAAGCCTCCACCAAGGTAACAATCTTCATAAACTGGGCATCAGGAGGGAAGAGAACAATTCCTCATTGCTCCAGTAGGCGCAGCATGCCACACGTAAGGTCTACTATCATAGAAACGAACGATTAACAAGTCTGTCATTTCATAGAATGAAGATGATCTGCTTTTTTCAAAACTCAAAGGAACAAACAACGTTTAGAGTCAGGTTTTCAGAGAATGACCCTCACTTGCACACATGCAAAGTTTATCAGCATTTAGTTTTCTCCAAATTCTCAATGCAGTCACATGCACAAAGGTGTAGACCCCTAACTCACCACAATTATGTAGAATTGCAGTGAAATGTACATAAAAGTAGGAGTGGGAAGATATGATCTTGGCCTCTCTTCTTCAAAACACAGCACTCAAAGTCAAAGCTGGGAAGTGCCTGAAATTCTGGGACAGATGAGAGTGACTAATAAGATGCTTTCTGCATCCCTCATTCATATATTGAGCAATGCAGACAAACAGCAAAAAGTTCTACACTTACCTTCAAATTCGGTGGCAGTTGAAGGGAGTTACGCAAGCTAGACAGAGTATCTTCCATAACTTCCCTCAACTTTGTAACTCCTCTTCTACGTGGCATTTTCACTGCGTTGTATCACTTGAGGGTGTGGTTCTAACATGTCGACCTCTGGATTGATCAAGTGGGTCTTCATCAACCACTCGATTGATCCAGAGAGATCGATCCAATGGCAGTGAATTTGCTACTATGAGGGAAGACATAACCCCAGTGACACTTCAGCAGGCATTGTCGATGACCATGTTTTCAGTCATCTGGCAATTGCTATGGACCAAGCTGCAAAGAGGTTGAAATGGATCTCTGTTAGTCAATGTATGGGTTATATCATAGTTTGAAACAAGGAAACTAATGGCTCACCGTTGGGAAGTCCTCAAGCACTTGTTTGTTCTTATCCATGCTTTCCATGTACTTCCAGTCTGGCTGATACAGGTAGGAGTGGAAGTCATGTATCATTGGGAGCTTGGTTTCTAAACTGAGGGTCATATCATCTTCTATAGTGTCCAGAGCTCGGAGAACTAGGTAGAATATGCATACAGGATGACCACAGAGGGAGAAAAGGATTCAATATTGCTCAGTATTACCCATTACTCAGACAGATAGTTTAAAATTATCACATGGCTTTTAAACAGTCCAGTTAAACAGTTCAGCACCACAGTGAGGTCTATCCGTTTATTTCACTGAATATGGCATGTATGATTTCCTTCCTTGTCAGCAGGTAGTGTATGTGTGCATTTGGTGCAAGGAGCTCATGAACCTCAAAGACCGAGTATAGGCTTTTGGGACCAGAGAAGCTGAAATGAAGGAGCTAAGGGATACAGAGAGGTATGATTGATGAGACTTTCTGGGACACAGCAGAGCAATCCACACCCAGTGTGTCAGCATCTGTGCTGTTGGATGGTGAAAGTCTCAGGAAAGGATAATATCAAAATGGAGCACAGGAAAACAGTCCCATAGTTTGGACTTTCCTTCCAGATGATGTGATGGTATCCGCTCACACTGAGGATACTGATCGGGGAGGGAATCCCAGTTATTAAGAGAAGACATGTAACAATGGGGGATGTAGTCATTAGAAATATCAATAGCTGTGAAACGGGGTACTGATTCTACAAGGGTTAACTCTAACCAGTGGCCGAGATGGCCACATTCCCTCAATCCTGCTGGGCATGCTGCAGTTGGAGAGTGGGTATAAGAGGAAGCCAAGCAGCTGGCTGCTGAAGGGAGAGGACACAGACTGCCAGTTCTCCTCATGGAGCTGTGACAGGCTGTGAACTCTGAGCTAATGCATGCGGAGCCCCAGGCACAGTGAAGGAGAAGTGATCTCTCTGTGTCTACTACTTAAGGAGGTGTCACAAAGTTTCATAATTATTATGGTAGCAGCCAGAAGCTTAAATCAAAATTGGGCCCCAGCTCTACTGGGCCCTGTACAAACAAAGAAAGCCCAGAGAGCCTGTGATCAAGATAAGACCAGATGCAACAGGTGAGTGCAGAGAACAAAGAAGAAGGGATGGGAGGCAAGGGTAACAGCAATGGAAACGCAAGGTAACAGACATCAGCTAGGGGCATAAATGGCAGATTTCAAAGTGGTTTTTTTTAAGCCATCCAAAAGAGATTAACCAATCTCTATCATAGTTAATGTTTATCTAGCACACTGAAGGGGAAAAGAGGTGTTTTTTGTTCAAGACACTACACTGGAAAGCTGGATTCAGTTCCTGGCTCCACAATGGCCTTTTGGCATAAATTTGAGCAAGTCACTTAAATCTCTCTGTCCCACTTCTGTAAAACAGGAGCCGTATATCCTTGCCTCAGAGAGGCATTGTACGGTGCTTAGTTATTGATCACAGGGATAAGGGAACATAGAAGTACAACGGAAGACCCTGAGATGAGAAGTACTGAATGTAGCAGGTATATTTTCTTACTGTACATTTTATGTTGTTTTGGGGATCCAATTCAATAAATGCTATACATTAAAATACATGGACTCCAGCGTATACATCTGTCTGTATGCACCTGTTGTTTCTTATTCTATGCTTAGATTGTGAAATCTTTGGGCTAGGACCGTCTTTTTGTTCCCTGTTTGTACAGCACCAAGTATAATGGGGTCGTGATCCATGACTAGGGTTCCTAGGTGGTATGGTAATACAAATAACAACTAATCGGTGCTGAAGATAACTGAAAAGGCCAGACTGTATAAACATACATTGCATCATCAATAATACTGGCAGTGTTTCTTACACAGTGTGTTATATGAACGTTTGCAAAGTGCTCCATGACCATTACGTGAAAGGTGCTAGAGAAATGCAGGGAGTTTTTACACTAAATTACGAAGTTTTCAAACAGTTCTGGCGAGCTGTTTGCTTGGAAGGTGCTGAATGCAAATGCATGACTGAGACCCAGACCTCAACCCACTGGGAACTCTGAAGAAGTTCAGAGAAGAATCTAAATCCACAGCTAGGCCTCACCCCCAATGACCATATAAAAAGCCAGATTCTGAATCAGGACAGATAATAGGCACTGAGTAAAGACAAGAAATATCCTGTTACCAGCAGCCTGTGAGAATTTGCATGGACCAACCCTGTGTGTGACCAGTAATACATGGGCTGGCTGTGCTGATGTTTAACCTTTTCCTGACCAACTCAGCCTAGGGATGCTGCTTGGTTCTGGCTGCACAGAGAACCCTCCACCAGCTAGCTGGGCTATGGGCTCCCGCAGTCACTGGTCCCATCCATCCTGTACAGCTGCACCGAGTCCCCTTGGTGACATCGGCCCGGCTGCTGCACCCTTCCATGCCTGTCAGTGATGGGCTCCCGCTGTGGGGAAACAGCCTAGTGAACACTTGGTGCCCACAGCCCTGGCTGGCAGGCAGGCGGTCGCTCACCACAGTTCCCCATCCAGTACCAGGATGATGGCGGCGAAGTTCTGGCTGGTCTGGGTCAAGTGCCGGTAGCAGGTCTGGAGGCTGTCGCTGAGCATGTCCTGCAGGCAAAACAGAGGGGACATGGGCTGTTTCCAGCAGTTTCTAGCAGTTTCCAGCAGTTCCTGTATTAATCCTCTGAACTAGCCCCCCGATGTTAAATGCAATAGCACCTTCTCTCTGCTCTACTGCAATTCAAGGCTTCATGAAATATAAGCATCCTTGCTAACAAAGAAATACCCTCAAACTGAAATCTAGATAATTTTGTTTAAGTTAATTTCAAGTACCAGATGTTCATGGATTCTGCTCTTTTATAGTTTCACAATCAAAATTTCATTCCTTTCCCCACATTTTTCTATAACCTCATCTAAGATGGAAAGGCAACATGAACAATGGGGATAAACCCATCCACTAAGGGGAAATGTTGAAACTGACTAGACATACATTGTCATATACAAAGAGTAAAAGTAAAAGGAGAAGGCACACTTTTTTCCTCTATAATCTCTGTTATTGTAATCCTTATCCTTTATAACAACGGTTGGTAAATTACTTTGAATGCAAGGAGGGACCAGTGTTTTGTTCTGTGTCTGCACAGGGCCTACCACAATGGCATCCTGTCCATGACAGGGGGATCCTAGATGTTATGGCAATACAAATAATATTAGTAAAATATTTTCAGACAGACATGTTATTTTAGGATAAAGGTATCAGTTTAATATCCAATGGAGAATTTGACAATGCAAAAGCTTTTGGACCCATTGTGGGCCTTTATATTCTAAAATCTCAGTATCCCCACATAATTTAGACAGTCCATTCCCCATCTCATTTCAACATGATAGGATAGGGTAGTTACATCTAGGGGAGATAATCAGCCCTAACTGGACAGAGACATGAGCCTTGTTTGTAAACAGTGGAAAATATTTTAAAGATATGTTCCCCAAAGTAAACAATTTACCTCAAATAAATTTCACAGAGAAACTGGTATAAATGTGAAGATAATTAATTGAAATGGCACTTTTGATCCTACCATCCTTCTGAAGCGTGACGGCTAACAGTCACTGGTGTGGGAACACACAGTAAGGTCTAGATCCTACTAACTAATGAGCAGGAAGAAGCAAATCATACCCACACCAATGAGTTTCCACAACTGACATCCTAAGATCCATGATTTTTCTGCAAGTCACTCCGCCCAGGAAGATGCCTGCATTCATACAGGGTGACTAGCAGGATCATGTTTTTAAACAGTAAAACTAGTTTCAAGAGTAACTAATTATGGGATTAATACAGCAGTGAGTTCTATTTTCTCTTGAACCAAGGAGATGTGAGGGACTGAATTAGGCTGACCAGAAGTGATCACTGTGTCCATTTCACGAGCTAGAGGAGGAAGGAGATATCCTGCAGCCAGTAGCCAGCACCCAGTAACCCCACCCCCATTCACCTGATCCAGCGGGGCCATCACCGCCACTCTATCGCCTATCTTAAACTGCAGCAGATTGTAGATCTCCCAGAGGTGGCGCAGCCACTTCCACACCCACTCCAAGGCAGCTCTGGGACCCACGCACAGGATGGCACCCCCTTCCTGCTCTGCACAGCAGCCTGGTCTGCTGTGGAGTCCCCCTGGAGCACCTTAAATTCCCTCACGTGGCACTGAGGGGGAATGTCCCGCCCACACTTGCTAATATCCATCAGTGTGCAGCGCTCATGGCTCTATGGGCTGACGAGGCGCTCATTAGTCAACAGACTTGAATCACTCTGGCCACCTGTCTGGCTCCAGGGCTAGTGTAGATGGACCTTGGATTGCTCTGATTGGCTGAGAGGGGAGGAGGCAGGCCCGTCCACCCAACCAGCACAAGGGGAGCTGGTGAAGACACGGAGCAGCTGCTGGATTTCTTTAGGGCGTCGTGGCCCAAAGAGAGAAGTGGCTGCTGGTGACAGCGTCAATAGTGCGTGGCAGGAAGTGTCGGGCTGGTTCAGGGTCGGGCACACATGAAAGCATCAACCTGTATAAATATCTCCCGTGTGACTGTTGTGTTTGTTTGTGTGTTTGAATAATTCACGTTGGGCATGGAGCAAAAACATCGACCGGTGATTCTGCTTGGTGCTCAATGTAAATTATTAGCAGTCCCGAATCTATCCCTTGCTGGCTTCTGTGGCCAGTCCTGATTTTCTCCTTCTGCAGTCTGACACAGCCCAAGTTTATTAACTTCTAGCTGCGAAGTGTAAAGACCATGGGCCAAGATCAGCCCTTGTGTTACCCCCGTTCATGACAAGTTACACCAGGGCTGAATGTAGCTTCATCTGTTTATTCAGACTTTTGCCGGAGGCAGGCTAGCAAGTGATGCCTTGGCAAGATCAGGGAACTGCCTGACTGATTACTGCTTGTAAACAAGGCGAAAAGCTTAGGGGAAAGGATACATCGTCTTAAAAATAATTGTTTCAGAAGCTTTGGTGCCTGCTTAGTACATATGTAGTATATATGTAGCATAGACCTAAAGCCAGAATGCAAATTAGGTGATTGTAACCTCTCAGTTCCTTTTGCTTACCAAGATCATGATTACTTTCACCAACAACTCAGGCTGGTGTTGGTAGAAAAGATTTTCTCATTGAATTGCAAGAGCTTCACAGCACAGGCAGCTGTGATAAAAGCTTTCCACACTCAGCTCAGAAGGCAGAAGGAGCATTTCTTTCTTTTGGAACATCGAGATCGTCAAGACAGCTGAAATTGAATCCTTGGCTTAGGAGAGAAAAGTTCCACTTTCCATTACTTACTTTTCCCAGGCAGGAGGTTTGCTGAACATTCAAATAAATGAATAAACAAACAAGACAATCACACTGAAGTTATTTATACAGCTTCACTGGCAGAAGAAAAAATTAACAAATTAAAATTTTACATCAGCAAATCTAAAGGTACCAAATATTTCAGTGGCTACAACTCCTAATTCCTGGGGGAGATTTACATTTACTGCTACTTGCTTTATTTCCCTTTACAATGATAAATGGACTTGAGAGTGTCATGGAAAGGTTCCCTCCATTTTTAACAAAAATCTATTTTCTCTGCATATTTTCGCTTCCAGGAGATGAGATTTCTGCTCAGCACAACTGACAGTATATCACAAAGGGACCAGAAGGCAGTTCTCTGCAAGAAAGGAGAGTGTGTTCATAATCCACATTAAGACTGGCATATTGGCTCATTCAGGGTTTAGGTGATTTGAGATGGATGGGCCCATTCCCTTCAGGTGGCACTGTCGGCTGGAACTGAGGACACCACCAGCTCAGCCCCTTAAATCCATCTGAGGGGCCAAATTTTCCCTTCATCACTTCATGCCCAAAAGGATTTTTTTTCTTTTGAGTAGATCTGATTGTGTAATCCTTTTCCATCCTGCTTCCTATGTAGCCAGTCTGTGCTGAACTGAACAGCATGATCAAACAAGGAGTCAAGATCTGAGAGAGCCACGAACGAGATTTGCAATAATGGATGGATCCTTGCCAGGTATAAGATATAATTCTTAATGATATTCCATGGAACATGGGACTAGAAGAGAGTGACCCATCCTGTGCCTAGGACAACTACCTGATAATGCCAAGGTCAGGGCAAGTTGTAAAAAGAGAGAAAATTCTCCCAACACTGACAGGTGACACTGAAGTCAGACTTCCCAACCAGCCAAAAACTGCGCTTCCGAATCCTCACATTGGTTAGTAAGAAGCCAGTATACAAGTACACACAGCCCCCTTTAATGCATTTCACTTTCTGGCTCCCAATCAGTCTTTAGGTCCAATAAAGAGACCAGTTATTTAAATTCTATGCTCTTTACTAAAAAGGTTCGTCCTGACCCCAAAGGGTCAGCCACAGCACCAGATCAATATAAGTTTGGATCTTACCCAAAATACCATGCTGCCAGCCAATCATTTAGTAACTAAAACTAAAGGTTTATTGTAAAAAGAAATAAATAAACCATAAGAGAAATGTTAAAGGATTATAGCAATTAGATACATACAAATGATTAAAAGTCCATATACATCAGGTTTCTAGAAGAATTGTGGAGTTTCAGGTTTGTATAGTTCCTCTGATATACATCCAGTAACTGGATGGGCCTCAGTCCTTTGTTTCACAGCTTCAGTTGCAGATGACTTGATTCAGAGGTAGATAGGTGGTGGAAGCTGAATCCTGACTGAAAGAGCAAAATGGATTTCAAAGCTTTGCCTTATATACTCTCTGGCCCCTAACATGCTGCTTGTAGAATTTTACAAGAACCAAACTGGAGTCCAGAGTACATGAGCCAGTCCTGGTGACTCATCAGGTATGTCCCTGTCTTCTCTCCCTGGCCTTCGCCATCTGTGAGTGTCTCAATGTGCCATTAAGCAGGCTATTGCCCTGCCGCCATCCTGTCTAGGGTGTGTTCCAGGCAGCACATTTTGAAATACAGATATATTAAATCTGTCCATAACTTTCATTACATATATAACATGTGAATATAAGTATTAGCATCTTATCTAACACATTTTAAGTTTTCTAACAGCACCTGACATGGCATATCTCACATGAATTATTATGATTTTGACATACTGATGTTAAACCATATGTTAAAAGTCCCCCCCTCCCCACAAATCTAACCAGCATGACACCCCCAACGTGAGACTGGTGTAGAGAGAGTAATTAGAGCTCCTGAATACACCTCAAAGGCCCCCCCAATCTAACCAGCATGACAAAAAGAAGTTCATAAACACAGATGCAGTAGTGAGACAGTGAGAACCCATCACATAAATTGAAGGCATGATCTAAAGGTCTGAGCACTTGCCGAGGAAGGAGTCATTGACTTGTATTTTTGCCTATGATACCAACTCCCTCTGTGGCCTTGAGGAAGTCAGGAAACATCTCTGTGTCTCTGGTTCTCTGTCTGTATGCTGAGGATAATATTCATCTACCTCATAGCGGCATAATGAAACTGAAGAGCCTAATTTCCAGAAGCGCAATAGATGGGCATGGGCTGGCAAAGGGCTGCCAAGCCCTGCCCCCTGTGGAATTTGGGAGATTGGATGTCAGAAACAGGTTTGACAGTGGGAGAGGTGGGTGCACCAATGTAGCAGTTGTATAAGACGAGGAAGCCCTTGATGGCACAGTGCAGAACCAAGCTACAATACACATGGAAATTAGAGCAAAAATATCCTAGTTTTGCAATGTCAATCAAGAAACATTACAAAAAATATTTTATTCCGCTCTAGCCAAATGGGCAGGCAGAGATAAAAAAAATGGGATCAGAGTGTAGAAATGGTGGAAAAGGAGGGAAAAGCCCTGTATATTTACAAGATGTATCAATTGCTAAGCCTTTGGACCTGAGCCTCTGAAATCAATGGGAGTTGAAGGCCCTCAGCACTTGGAAGCATTAAACCCACTTGTTAGCACTCCTGTGTTTTCCTGTGTCTACTACTTCAGACAGAACACTGCATTCGGTCATTCAAAGCTAGATGGGAGAATATACTGTAGTGACCAGAAAAATACCTAGCAGTTTTAAGCTGTTAATGTGATAGCTGAATATTCCTATACCGACAATTCCAAACTACATCCAGACATCCTGTCTTTCACAGACATCTGCCCCAGCATATTCAGAGAGAGAGAATGCATAGAGCCAGGTTCACTTCACTTGTTCACTGTCTAACACCTCTCCTCTCCTGGTTTGCCTTGTTATATTACATTCGTGCAAAGGTCTTAAAAGAAGCATGAAAAATAATTTGGTAATCCACCCCAATAATTTTCAGTGGCTTGGAAACCTGACTGATTGCTAAAATGCTCCTGTATATAGACACAATCTGCATGCAGATCTGGGAGTGTTGGTCCATGTTGACTTGCTTGGCTTGAGATTCTGGTGGAGTGCAGTTCACAGAGCCATCTCCTGCTGCCTGATATGTACCAGGAAGTGCTGAGAACACTCACTGGGGTATAGGGTGGGGGCAGAAGCTCCAAATCCACCCCTCCTTTCTGGGGCTTGGAGAAGGGATAAGGAAGTGAAAAGAAGTCTGTGCACCACTAGAATTTCCCCTACCCCTTTCCTTTTTAGCATCAGCAAGGAAAGAAGTAGAAGGGAAGAGCAAAGCTTTTCTTCTGAACATTTGGGGGCAGAAGGACAGGATGAAGAATGGAGACAGGATCCCAGAGCCAACAAATTCATAGCATGACCATCATGGGCCAGGTGATCATAATATGTATCAGCTGATGAAGCTGCCTCCCTTGGAAGGTAGCCAATCTTAAACTGCTAGTATTAAATGTCCACAACAGCCGGTGATGGGACACTAGATAGGGAGGGCTGTGAGTTACTACAGTGAATTCTTTCCCAGGTGTCTGCCTGATGCATCTTAAAATGTTCAGAGTCCAAAAGATCACCATATTTGGGGTTAGGAAGGAATTTTCCCTCAAATCAGACTAGAAGAGACTTTGGAGGTGAGGGGCAGTTTCCTGTCTTTGCAACACGGGTCACTTGTGGGTTTAAACCAGTGTAAATGGTGTATTCTTTATAATCTGAAGTATTTAAATCAAGTCCAGAGGTTAGGGGTCTATTACTTGAGTGGGTGGGTGAGGTTCTGTAGCCTGTGATATGTAGGAGGTCAGACTAGCTGATCATGATTGTCCCTTCTGACCTTACCACTACAGAGGTTGGAGGGATTTAAACAGTTGAAAGTTGTGGAAAGTGTTATAGAAAAAGAATTCTTGGTTTCTTTGCAGCTATTCTGAAGAAAAATGGGCCCTTTTCCCAAAGGAATGGTCTGTAAATAATCAATTGTAAATAACTGCTGCAGGCAGAGAGACAATGTGACTGAAATCTTTCAAGTATGGATGATACAGATAAAATTACTACAGGAACATAAGGGGTTTCCATTGGAACTTAACTGCCTCCAAATGTATAAAAGGGAATACCAGTTGTGCACCGCTGTGTGAAAATCATTGGAGCAGTGCCACAGATATTAAGAAAAAGAGAATTTGTGTATGTGTGTAAATATATTGTGTAATTAAGTAATATTTATAGAATCTAAACCAACAGTCTGGGTTTGTAAAAACTCTTTTTATAGCATCAAGATGAATTGGTTTTCTTAGCATTTAATCCTTTCAGTACTTCCATGCTATATAAAGTTCAATTTTTTTTAAAGACCAAAATGGTGGCTGTGGCAGAGACAACCAGAACCAGGAGAATGTAGAGAGATTCTGGTTCCTTTTTTATTGTCAAAGTAGCACTTGGAGCTCCTGATAATGGACATTTCTAGTCAGCAAATAAACAACTTGAAACTAAAAGGCTCAGAGTTCAACCCTCCAGGAAAGGAAGGAGGGAAACAAACTAGTCCTGACATTGAAAGGGACAGATTAACCCTTAAAAGGTAGAAAACGTTACAAATCTGGCCTGGCTATAGAACAAAAACACAAGAGAATATGGAATAATTCCTTTGTTTTGCCTGCAGAGACCAAGAATGTTGTAAAAAGAAGAGGTATTTTAAGCAATAATCTGCACACACACCGCCAAAGAGAGTAGAAAAATGTTCTTTTTGTCTTTCAGAACTTCAGAAAAAGATGGCAACAGCTGAAGAGCAACACTATGGATCTACTGTTGCAATAAATATTGTGTTTTGTGTGTTATGTTTTCTGTTGTTTGTCTTATTGCTATCTAACTCTGTACTGTTAATAAAAGTGGATACTGCATTAAGGAGAAAAGAATCCATGAGTACTCTAACTGTATTTACAGAAACATCCTGTATCAGGCAGGAAATTGGAGAAATAAAAGACAATTTGGTTCAATGTATTTGTGAGGGGAATGAGTCCTGGAAATTGATGTCTTCAGAGAAGTAAGGTTCTGGTGGATTTTGCTAACAAAGTCCTATGTAGAATGCCTCCTGACACACCATGGGAGCCTGTGGAAATTTCAGCAAGCTATCGAATGGCAACACTTAAGGTATCTGAGGAACTGGAATGGCCTGCTTAGACCCCAGAATTCCTAGTAATTGCAGAGAGACACCAGCAAAGTGTGGGTTAAAAATAAAATAGAATGTAGTAAAATGGAGGCAGCAATCCTAGTCACAGGCCCCAATTTCCTGGCACAGAAACATGTTGATACCCAAATGAGGCAGAAACTAGCCTTAAGAAAACAGTTTCTGGGCTTTTGAACCAAGGAGGCTGGTAGTGAAGTATTGGGAAGTGATGGTCTCCACTGTGAGAGGGGTTAGGTGAATTTCAGTTTTGAATTTGGCCAATGCTTTCTTTACTATCTCTTCACATTGGGGCAGCTATTACAAATTTGCTTTTAACTTTCAAGGGAAGCCATTGTGTTTTCCCAGGATCCCCATGGGCTGGAACCATGCCCCTAGTATGAGTTCTTATGTGGATGAACTCTGGTTTGCACTCAGAACAGGGAAAAGCATCTGGAGCTATTAGACATAGTCTTACAAAAGATTCAGGAAAGTGGGTTTAAGGTGAACTGAAAGAAAATCCAGCTGTATTTCCAGTGAGTCAATTATTTTGGAGTGATTTTGGGACACAAGGGTCATTCTCCTGACCAACAGAGAGTGGAGCTAAGATTTCATATAGCAGTCTTCAAAGCAGGCAGTTGAGTTGCATTAAATGTTGAAGGAGAAAACAGGGTGAATGTGTGTTTGTGATGCAGCTGGCAGAAAGACTGGGGATAGATGATGTGCTGAGTCAGAGCCCTGAAGCAGGGTTCCACCCTGTGTCTTATGCCTCTAAAACTCTAAGTGAAGCAGAGAAGGGATTTTCTCCTTCTGAAAAGGAAAATGTGCTCACTGGCAAAATCAAGAACACTCAAGTGTGCTGAGCCCCACATAGGTATGCAAACTATAGTTAAAAGTTCAAGAGCCCAACCCCCTCCTGTAAAAAAAGGTGCGGGAAGAGGGACTCAGCCATCTCTGCAGGGAATGAGGCTAACAATATAACTATTCCCCCTCCTGTTCAAGGCTTTTGGTAGGAACAGAGCATTATCTTCTTTCCCTCCCTTGCATATGGTATATTTTATAGAATGTTTGTAAGTTTCAAGGTAATATGCCTGCACTCTCTGCAATCATCCTGTAAATAACAAACAGAGGTGGGTATAATTGTATTCATTATGTAGATGTTAATATTCATTTTATAGGTGTCAATGTAACCAAATAAGGTTCTATGGGGAATTGCTGGAAATGTATACATTTATATACTGTTATGGATAAAAGGATTGTAATGTAACCACACCGTTGCTCACTTGGAGTATTGAGTTAGCATGAGCAGGCAATAAAGGATTCTGTCTCCCCAGTCCACCCAAGGGACAACCTGTTTGGTTATTTCTAACATCTGGCATCATGAACAGGATCCCTGGGGAGAGAAGTGCCTGATCAGCACTCCTCACCATGGATATGGATATGCTAGATGGGCCCTTTATGGTAACCATGGTTAAGAAATATATTAATAAATTGGTAGGGAAGTTTGGGGGGCCGGATGGAGTGCCTCCTAGGGGACGTCAGGACTGGCCAGCCATCCAGGGATGAGTGGAAGCCTTACTCACATCCAGGTTTTCCCAGGATAAGAAAAATGCTGTTGTGAAGCAAGCTCTCTGGGAGGGCTTGTGTGGGTTATAGGATGAAGTTACAAGTCTTAGAAGCCACGTTGAAACCTTGCAACAAATCACAGAGGAGTAGCGCACAGTTAATCATCACAGTGTGCTTGTGGTTAGAATGGCTGAGAGCCATATGGAAGATTTTAACTGTTTTAAGTCAGAGAACCAGGCCCTGAAGGGTCAAGTGGATGTCTTAAAGCAAACTTCTATTATCCCATCCCCCCTTTATCCTTCCCTTCCATCTGGTACTTGTGACCCCCAGCCTATGAGGATAAACTCAGTCACAATAACTCTGTTTGTCCTATTGTGACTGTCCCAAGGGTCACCCCCCACACCCCAGGTAGATCTTCTCCACCGGTCTGGTATCCAAATTCCCATTGGTCCCCAATCGGATGGAGAAGAGGGCCCCACTGTCCATCAAAATGGGGACAGCCAATCTCATCTGGAGGAGCTAATAAATCAGCAAAGAATGATAACAGAAAAATCCTTGGTCACAGCCTTGGGATGGCTGACAAGGATTGCTGATACCCGCAGTTTTACTTCGGTGACTGTGGCAGCAACCTCCACGCTGCTCTCAGAGCAAGGATAGAGGGTTAGGGGTGAGGGTTTCCAAGTAGCCTCACTTCCAAGGGGCCCCACTGATTTTTGTTCCTTTCTGTGCCTTTTTTTTTTTTTTTTTGGCTTAGGTTTTTCTTCTTCCTAAGTCTCTCTCTTTTTTCTTTCTCCTCTCCCCACTTTTTTCCTGTTTCTCTCCCCCTCCTCTTTCTCTGTCACATTTTCTTCTTCTATGAGAGCTAAGGGTTAAAGCTGCAGTTGGAACGTTAAGGAATATTGTTGCTGTTAGCCTGTATTTTAAAATGATTTCTCAGAACTAATTGGTTGCTTTTCATTCCACCCCTTCACGCACTTTTGTTTTTCTAAAATTTAAAGGAGGGAATTTTGAATAAACTTTGGATGTGGAAAGTTTTTGACAAAACACAGAATAAGGTAGCTGTGTTGTAAAGATTGTACTTTATGGCTCAGGTTTTAAAAGCACAATAAGCAACCTGAACAATACAGCTCAGTAAAAACAGTGGCTAATAAAGACAGCACTCTGAGTAAAAGAATGAAAGGTTTATGATCACAAAACCATCTTGCCAATTGAAAGCTATGGCAGCGAAAATAATAATAAAAAACCCCTAAAATGTGGTTAATTAAATGCAAAAATTAGCGATTTAAAGAAAAAAGAAGAGTTAAAGGTAGCTTTTGTAAAAGTTAATACTACAAAAGTTAAAAACAATAAAACAGTTGGAAGTTGTGGAACTATTAAAAGGTAATAGTTGTGGAAATGGTATAAGGGTAATAGTGTTATAAAAATATTTTGGTTTAATTATATTCAAGAAGGTGAATATAAATATAATTTGGTACAGTCACATGCGTGGAAACCTGATAGTTAAATAAATTACACACAGGGATTAGATAGTGACTACTACTATGTTTTTGTCCCCAGGAGCCTTTACAGCTAATCTGAAGGAAAATGGGCCGTTTTCCCAAAGGAATTGTCTTTAAACATCTATTTGTAAATAACTGCTGCGGGCAGCAGGCAGAGGGACAATCTGATTTAAGTCAATTGATTACTGAACAACTGGTCAATTTTACAGAAGGTAATAAGGCGTTTCCATTAAAACTTGGCTGTCTCTGAATGTACAAGATGAAAATCTGAGTATAAGTGTGTAAAAGAAATTAAAGTAGTGTAAGGGATGTTAAGCAAACACAGACAGTTAGTTTTCCTTGTTATGTTATGTAATGTTATTAAGCACTGAAATTTTTTTTTTTTGATACCTCAATAACAAGGCGACATAATCTTGGCAGAGGGAGGCAGAACCAAAATAGTAAAATAAATTCTGGATCAGGAAAATGGAATTCAAGATTAGCAAAAATCTGACCCAGCATTGATTATATGAAGCATTATAGTTCATTAGCCAAAAGGAATGAAGTGATTTTGTTTTTCAGAACTATGGATGTTCCTGTGAATAATTCCCATGGATGCTTGGGTGGAGTATGACCTAACTCAGTATGCACTCCTCGATCCAGTGGACCTCGGAAAGCAGCAAAAACTAAAGCAGCAGCCAAAGTCAAAACCAGAGCCAGAACCAAGACCAAAGCCAAAGCAGGAACCAAGATATTATACCCCAGAGGAAGTCCACCAGTGGCCTTAGAACCAGAGGCGATCCATTCCTTGGTGGCAGGGAGGATCCTGTGGAACTAGCTGCGGTGTGGGATATTATCTGGGATTTATTTCCAGGGCTGTAATTTGGAGAGGTGGGGGGGTATTTGAAGTTACCCGAATGGCCTGACCCTGAACCTGGGTTCCCAGAGCAGCAAAGTACCCCAGCCTCAGGGTTATCTGCCAATCTCCTCTGCCAAATTGCATTTCCCTCTTCCCCTCACAACTCACCATTCCCAGACCCAAAGAGCCTCAAAAAATGGTGCCAAACCTATCTGTGAAGCAGGTGTGACCTAACTAATCAAATCACTGAATGGTTTAATAATGGCTCCTTAAAAATGCATAATGTTACTCATTATACTTTAGGAAGCAAAGGAAAATATGGACAGTTCAAGTAGGGGAGACAAATATTCATTCAGAACATTTGACACAGACAGTCCAAGCCCACATTTATGCTGGAGAATGTACCTTTCCCCCTGCTTTAATCAAACAAACAAATGATTCAATGGTCTGGGGTGCTTGGGTATCTGACAGGAGTGTCACTTCCTTTTGGATTCCATTAGACTCTTCGGGCAGGGTACCACCCTTTAATTGGATCTGTCTTACTCCCAGATTGAAAGGAAATGCACCATGATTGGCCCTCTCACACCCCACACATCTCCACCTCCTTCCAAAGTTTCAATTACCAAACCGTCTCCCTGGAGGCCTACCACTCTCCAAAAACCTATAGTCCTTAATGCATCGGAACTGTAGATATCTATCACCTTGTTCCCCACTGATTGGTTTCTGAGTAATACCATTGCAAATTGTTCCCAATTTACCAGAGTAAAAGGAAAGTGCTTCTGTGGTCAATTACAAACTCAACAGAGGTGAATCTCTGAAAATGACGGGAAGTTGTTAACTATTTGTGGGAAGGGTGGAATTCTTTACAGGAATCTGATTCAGTACCTCGAATCTAACACCTGGAACATGTCCTAAGCCTGCTAGACAGAGGGGGAATATTGCAAAGATCTGCACTGAGCTCCACCAACCACCTGCTGGGAATGGTTATTTTAACCCTTAGAAACCTTATGACAGCCAAAAGCCTTATGACAGATTTGATGGAAAGCGTCAAAACTATTTTATGGGAAGAGGCTTGTGACCAGGTTCAGCAAACTTTAACGGATCATTTTGTAAACCTCTTAATGGATGCCCATTTGGGGATATGGCCTTCTGGATTAGAGGATACTAAAGTAGCAAAGCAATTAAAAAGTTATTGGCCTTTCAGAGCCACCTGGCAAACAACCCTTGGAGAAAAGGAATAGCTAGAGAGAACTGAACCTCTGCCACCCTATTGCAAGCAGGTTTAAGGGGTGGGTACAAATGGGAATGGTCCCAAGAGCCAGTGTGGCAGGTGTAGGTTGAAGCAAATAACACTGTTTCTGGTTGGGCCAAAGGTATACTATCTGCATTTAGGACTAATATGGGCAGGACATGGGAGGAATGGTCACAAGAACCACCACCACCATTACGATGTATAGAACTGGTATCCCCTCAGGAACAGGGAAATAAAATCTTCTGGGAAGGATTAGCCATGCTCAATGGTCAGGGGCTAAAGAATGGACGGTGTGTAAAATGGGTTGGGTTTGGACCTGGAAATTTTTCCCTGCAATTAGGAAACTCCACCTATCAAATCCGCATACCGGCCATAAAACAGCTTAATATAACAGGACACACAACAATTCCAATTAACTGGACTAAGGTGTACTTGAACCCGCCTGGATAAATTGGGAGCACCTGACAGAGCTTTCAAAACAACTCCAAACTGATCAATGCAGAAAGCAGGTTTTGGAAGTCCAGGAGCTTGGAGGAACCAATGAATTCCAATTAGCCACTGAATTTCCTGTTGACTGTCCGTGAACTGAGGTAGCCAGTGCCCTTCGAACAGGCTTAAAAAGCTCTCATTCATTTCTTGGTTTTATTATTCATGTTGTAGGAATATTAACCATATTAGCTGGTTTTTCAATTATGTTTATGGATATTTAAAACTTTGCACCGTCCTAGCCTCTCCCCGAAAACCATACCTGTAATTTTAGGCATAATTGTACAGTCAGTAACCCACCTCCCTTGTCTCCCTGTAGCATTACCAGTGGATCAAGCCATTGTGCCACCTGAATCCAGGGCCTCCTAGACCAGTGCCCCACTGGCCAATGAGCGGGAAGGATGGGCGCCTGGGCCTTTCTTTGAAAGAGAGAGTGGGAGTGTAGGAGAGAAAAGTGTTAAAAGCTAGACAAGTGGTCAGGCCTAAGGTACGGGGAATGGGGTCAAGGCACACCCAAACCTTGTTTCTGTAACTTGGTGTGAATTCTAGCTATAGTCTGTTATCTCTCTTCTTTTCTTCCCTTCCTAGCCATCTCTGCAGGGAATGAAGCTAACAATATAACTATTCCCCCTCCTGCTCAAGACCTTTGGTGCATTATCTTCTTTCCCTCCCCTGCATATTGTATATTTTAAAGAATGTTAGTAGGTTTAAGGTAATGTGCCTGCTCTGTGCAAAAATCCTGTAAATAACAAAAAGGGGTGGGTATAATTGTATTCATTATGTAGTTGTTAATATTCATTTTATGTGTCAGTGTAACCAGATGAGGGTCTATGGGGAATTGCTGGAAATGTATACATTTACATACTGTTATGGATAAAAGGATTGTAAAATAACCCCCTCGTTGCTCACTCACAGCGTCGAGGTGGAATGAGCAGGCAATAAAGGGTTCCGTCTCCACAATCCCGCCCCAGGGATAACCTCTTTGATTATTTCCAACAGGTACCTCCCATAAGATAGGGAGTTGAAAGTTTATTCTGCTTTGTGGTTTCAATTATTAACCATGTGAATGCTGGAAGTTCTTGAAGACAATGCACTGCAGTTTGATGCTGTTGCTGGCATTTGTTTTGCAGACCCACTTGTTCGGTAATGTGAATCACCAACCCATTCTGTCTGCAGCATGGGGAGACTATCCATGAATGACAGTGAAATGTAAAGTGACAATATTATTGACATCACTACTGATCCAAAAATCCCAGGAGAACAAATAACTCTTTTAGGCCTCTTAAATGGATCTGATCTCATTTCAGTAAAATTGAAAGAGTGGGATTTGGACAAACTAAATATTAGCATGGAAATTATCCAAAACTGGCAATATTTCACGGCTTGGGTTGCAAATGTTCTACACGGCAACTATGGAATCCCTACCACTTTTGTGGCAACCAAACCATCTGAATGTGTACATAGGAGTATAATGGGAAAGCAAATTTTTTAGAGGGGAGAATTAGAAGCTATCCCAGTGAATACGGTTGTTACTGGGTGGAGACTGACAGGCTGTTATTTAATTGTAGTAACTCCAAATGTGTTTATTTGTGGACTGACATCCCAAACCAGACAGCATCATGGAAAAGCCAGTTCATTTTGCGAGGAAATAATCTCCCTCAAACAAAAGACAAGAAGGCCTTGGGAAGACAAAGCTACAGAGAGTGAAACCAGAAGCAGAATGGGCGATCACTTTGCCCTGCATTTTGGACACCCAGAGTTCTCAGGAAATTCATAATAGAATGTTTAGAAAGAAATGTACTTAAAATAGAGCCTTAGCAAAATAGTTATTAACATGCAGCCAAATATGAGAAATGGCTCCTCCAGGAACCCTGTGGAATAAAAAAGTATAAAAGTTTGAATTATGAAACCACCTGTAATCAGTTTAGTCAGGGCATATGTGATTCAAGCCAATGTAAAGAAGTAGTTGAGAATTAACCCACTCCCTCCTCCAGTCCTTCAAAAAAGTGATCTTAGACCTGAGCCTAGCAAATATTTTGGCACTAGAGTCCCACTGTGAGCAGTTTGTCCAGCCATTATTCGAAGTCTGGAAAAACTGTTAATCCATTTGTAAATAATAACTCTCTGTTTGTGTATATAGGTGATCACTGTGAGTGTCTTAGAAGTTAGTGTTATATGCTTCTTGTTAATTAGGTGCATACAGTAGACCATGGTCTTCAGTAGGATAATTGTTTGTGTCATGTTATAGTGATTAATGGATGTGATTTCGAATTTCAAGTTCCTGAATTTAACTATAATCAATTAAATGAGACACAGTCTTTGTACTCTGCTTTAAAACCTGTAGCCTTTGGAATAAATTTACAAATGTTGCTTATACACTCTGATTTGCCAAAACAGCTGCACTGATTAACAGGAAGGGGGCAGAAACTCGTGATTACTGTGCAAATATCATTGAGATTAGGGGGGTATTTGCAAGAATTGGTGAGGATTTTAAACATGAGTAGTGAAAAGCATTGTTGGGATGGTCCCCCACAGGCATTTGGCCTTAAACCCCAGGTAATGATTAAGTGGATCCAAAAAATTAGTGGTTCTCTTTACCAGCTAATTGCATGCTGGATCTATTGCAAAATTTGGCAACTGCAAGTCCCCTGACAGAAGAGCCAGTGGCTGCTGTCATCCTCGTTCCTACACTGGAAGAAAACATATTGAATTTGTCACCCCTCCCTCGAATGGGAGCTAGTTGAAAATGGCTGCTCATCAGTTACAAGTCTGCTGTACTGAGTTTGGGATGCCAACAAGAAGATAATTAGCTCATTCTCAGCTGAGAGACTTGAACTTTCATTGAATACACTTCTGGTGCATCCAGAATAAATGTTAGGACAGTAACGAGAAGGTCTCCTTCTATAAAAAGGAGACTTTTAAAGAGTAGACTTGATTCTAAACTTTACATGTTCCTTTGGGTTTTGAAAAAGCAGATCAGCTTCATACCGTGAAATGACAGACTTGTTAATCCTTGCACTCCATGTCAGTAGATGTCAGGTGCGGTATGCTGTGCCCTCTGGAGCAACGGGGAATGATAGCAGCTTGCTCTGTGACCTCCTGATACCCAAATTATGGAGGGCGTAAACATGGTGGAGGCTTTGGAGAATCTGTTACTTACTTCCAAGTGTCTTGAGGAGTTCATTCTATTAGGATGATGAAAGAGAAGGTTAAGAGAACTTGATCACAGTCTGTAAGTACCTATAGAGAAAGAAGATTGTCTGCTACTGAAGAACTCTTTAATCTAGCAGAAAAAAGTATTAAAAGATCCAGTAACTGAAAGTAAAGCTAGACATATTCAGATGGGAAATAAGGTGCACCTTTTAAACTATGAGGGGAATTAACCATTGGGACAAGTTAACAAGGATGTGGTAGATTTTCTGTCACCTGAAGTCTTTAAATTGAGATTCAATGTCTCATAAGATTAGCATCTAGTTCAATCAAGACTTACTGAATTCTGTGCAGGAATTGCTGAGTGAAAGTTTCTGGCCTATGTCACACAGGAGGTCGCACAAGATATTCCCTTCTGGCCTGTAAATCTCTGAATTTGCAACTGCACAAGTTTATGCTCACATTGCATTATATACAGAAGCAAGTCTACTGAGGCATTCAGATATTAAATGTTTGGCTGTGCGAGGAGACATCTATATATACATAGACAGAGCTGTAGCACAAGTTTCCTGAGTTACAGTTAATGGTATTTTAACAAAATGCCTTGGGCTTATCTAAAGTGTAATTTAATACATTGATTTCTATGATATGTCATTTTGGGGCCTACTTTATTCCATCCTCCTTTTTCTTAGATTTTGTTTGTTTAAAATTTCTCTTCTTCCCACTCCAGTGTTTGTAACCCAAACATTAACAGGAATTTGCATGGGAACAAGACGTATGCATCACACCAAAGTAATAGACTCTAGATGCAGAATTTCTGACATTATTTCAGTGCTCCAAGTGAATCCATGCTTGGTTTCATCAAGCAGGCAGTGCTGGTAACGAAGTTGAGATTCACTGATCACATCTGTTCTGCAATAGATTTCAGTCTAGCTTCTAAGGATTGTATTTAACACTTAATGTTATAATTATCAGAAGAAAAGGATAGTTGAAGTTTTGAGAGAAGATAAGTTAATTTACATGGGTTTGTCATTATTTTAATCTTCCTTAAATGTTTTCATAGTATCAGAGAAATGTGTGGAATGGAAGAGACTTCAAGAGGTCATCTAGTCCATCCTCCTCTGGTGAGGCAGGAGCAACTCCACCCAGGCTATCCCTACATAATGTTGTCTCACCTCTTCTTAAAAACCACCAATAACAAGATTCCACAACTACCATAGATAACCTGTTCCAGTGCTGAAGTAGCCTTAGAGTTGGAAATCATTCCTAATATCTAACCTGAATCTCCCTTTTTACAAACTGAGCCCATTACTTCTTGTGCTATCCTCGATGGACATGGACAACGATTGATCATCGCCCTTTTTGTAACAACATTTTATACATTTGAAAACTGTTGTCAGGTCTTCCTTCAGTCACCTCTTCCCTAAACTCCACATGCCCATTTCTTTCAACCTTCCCTCTTTTGTTATGTTTTCCAAACCTTTATCATTTTTATTGCTCTTCTCTGGATTCTCTCCAGTTTGTTCACATCTTGCCTTAAGTGTGGTGCTCAAACCTGGGCACAGTGCTCCAGCTCAGACCTCACCAATACTGAATAGAGCAGAACTATAACCTCCTGCGTCTTATTCTTGACTCTCCTGTTAATACAACCCAGGATGACATTTGCCTTTTGTGAAACTCCATCACATTGTTGACTCATAATCAATCTGTGATCCACTATAGCCTCCCAAATAATTTTCCACACTACTGCCACCTAGCCAGTCAGTCTCCACTTTCTATTTGTGCATTTTTTCCTTCCCAAGTGTACTGCTTTACATATGTTTATATTGAATTTCATCTTGTTCATTTCACTCAAATTCTCCAATGTATAAAGATCATTCTGAAGTCTAATCCTATCCTCCAAAGTGTTTCCAAGCCCTCCCAGCTCGGTGTTATCTCAAATTTTATAAGCATATTCTCCACCCCATTACCCAAGTCATTAATGAAAATATTGAATGGTACCAGATCTCTGTGGACCCCCACTTGATATGTTTTTTTCGTGTGACAGAAAATCATTGATAACTATTCTTTGAATGTGGTCTTTCAACCAGTTGTGCATCCATTTTATATTAATTTCATTTGGTCCACATTTCTGTAGATGGCTTGTGAGAATGTCATGTGGCCCTGTGACAGAGGCAGAAATAGCAACACGTCTTCTGGATCCCAGTCCAGTGTTCTATCCACAACTGAGCTACTGTAGTCTCTCAGTCTATTTAGTTAATCAAAGAGAAGGTTAAAAGGCAACTTAATCAGTCTAGAATTTTCCACCCTTGAAAAAGATGCTAAAGGATCAAATACATATCTAAATGTAGTATTGAATTCAAATACCAAATCCAAATACCACTGACATATTCATCAAAAAAAAGGAAAGGCACAATACACGGCACAGTCCATAACCTAGAGGAGAAATTTTGATGTAGCCCGCTTGGACTATGAGATATATATTGTAGTAAGAAGTGAGAGTTTAAGGCCTGTAAAACAGGCTAAAGACCTAAGTGGAAAAAACCAAGTGAACAGTAGTATAAGTGGAAAAAAACAAGCTAGCTGAAATTGGCACAGGAAAGTGCTGTCAAAATATTTAATTATGTAGCAGGTATAGAAGGTACCAAGATACTAACTCCCTAAAATGACACTTTGATAAATAGAAATGACTAAAAAGTGATAAATGGAGTTGTTTTGCCTAAATCAACCAATTAACGGAAAAAGGTGGTATTAGACTACTTCAAGAGGGTGGCAACTACCTACATCAAAAGTGGCAGAACGAAATTGTATGAAACAATGTGTAAAAGAGGGTGTCAGAAGGAATACCATCATCCAGTCTAGGGGATAACGGAAAGTCCCATTGTTGGGCCGTGGCCATTGTAATGCCGCCTATGTGAAACTGACCAAGAGATACTCTGTAAATCACTTCTGATTGAGCCTCATGCAATAATCCTGGCCTAGGTGCCTTCGTTGCTCAGCTAATCCTTGGTCATGTCGATTCATTTAATCGTGAGAGCCTTCTTGGTTTCCTGGCCAGAACTGGGACAGCATCTACATAGGGAAACATGCATGCAGCCTACACTGATAAATATTGGTGATCAACACACCATACCACGTACAAACCGTACCAACACACTGTAGCATGTTTTTCCTCTCTCCCAACCTCGCAGCATTGTCACTATCTTGCTGGGCTAGTGTACATTGGCTATTTCCATCTTTTCTCTGTAATGGAGATAGAAAAGCCTGTCATAGAACAGGACACAGAGCTTGCAAATTCCATGGGTCTCTTCATTCAGAAAACCATCATCATTCCTGATTATTTGAAGGACCAGCTGGCAGGAAGAGAATTCTAGCCCAGGAACAAAAAGGAAACAAGCCCTTTTCTAGATAAGAACTTTAGCTATGCATGGCTCATTAGGAAGTGCTGCTACTGTAGTGCTGACAGCTCATGTGAAATTACTGCTTTGCTGCAGTTTAGTCAGAACTACCTGTTACGAGACGCACTTCAGTGAATTTATTTTTGGTTCCTCTTCAGATGTAGAAGATCTCTGGGCTTTTTCAAAAAACTTGACCAAGTCTGTTTGTACAAAGTTAGGCCAAATTCTTCTGTCCTAGAGCTCTAACCATGATCTAGCTGAACTGTCACATTAGTTGTGCCAGTCCTAAGGCTAAACGCTATTGCTAACAATGATAAACTTTACCCTAGTAACTGACATACAAAGAAATGGCAGGCAAACATCCAAACATCTTGAACATGTGTAACATGTAAACATAAGTAAGTGAATTGCTGAATCAGAAGCATGGAAGTTCAGCTTAAGAGCTCCCACCTGGGCCAAATTCTTCTCAGCACAGTGGGATCCACATGCCTTTTATTTTGTGTCTGTCTCAAAGTTCACCACTTTGGTAGGACTCTCCTCCAGAAGTTAATCTTTGTAACCCAGAGTGTCTCATTGAGAGGGACCTTGAAATGGGGCTGAATGGAATTGGAGATCCAGAGTAAACTTGAGTGTTTCAAAGGACCTTCTTCTGATTGCAACAAGGTCTGATTATGAGAATGAGGGGAATTTCAGTAGTAACATTTTTGTTTTAATAACTTGATACAGGCCCCCTTTGAATATAAACGTCTGAAAAGTGCTAAATGCTGAGTAGTATTGCTATGTACTGTCGGTATTCCCAGGTTTGGAGCTGATATTCCAAGAAACTCTCTGATCTCATCAAGCCAGAGAACATTGATGTGGCTGTTCAGTATCTGAATGAACTGATCACAAATGCTTTACACCACATTCCTAATGTCCTCACATACTTAGAAAGACTGAAAAACTAACGGGTCTGTGCTATTCCACAGGTATGTTAAGGTTTACAGATGTTTTAAACAGGATCTTCTAACAGCTTCATCCTCCCCCTTGGAACTGGATGTCTTTTGTGATCTATGCATTGTGATTAGTATTTTCACTATTTACTAACTGTATATAAATAAATTCAACAGGAACTCACCACGCATTTTGGGTGTTTGCCCTGTCCTGAGAAATTTTGTCTTTCCCCAATGAAATGATCCTGCTTTTGAATACACCTGCTCTTCCCACTGACCTTAATGATATAAGGGTTTAGAGGGTGTAGCTGTCAGATGAAAAAAGAGTCATGTTTGTTTATATTCTCCAAACCAAGACAATCCTACATAGTTGATGAAAATATTAGGAACCCTTCTGTCTTCTATATCTTCCTTGTCTTTGCTTTACTTATCTATTGTAAGATAGTCATTCCTCTATCTTCTCCATTAAGCTGAATTCAGCTGTTTATCTAGTGGCTGAAATCCTGGCCCCACTGAAATCACTGGGTGCTTTGTCATCGATTTGAAATGGGGACAGGTTTTCACCCCATATGTATTGCTTACAACACAGAGTAAAAGCTGTTTTTGCAATTTCTCCCTAGTTCTGGCCATTAACACTCAGGCAGTCTGTTACAACAACAAACAGGTATTTAGGGGTGTTGTAAAGATTCGGAAAGAACAAGCTGTCACTTTAATTATGGATGCCACAAAAATGCAGCCTGTCAAAGCAATAATGTACCAGTATGTGGAAGAGGTAGGTTTGGTGGCTTTCTTTCAAAGACTAATATACAGAAGTGGCTCTTCCCTCTTTAATCCTCACTGTTTTGCTGTTAGGGCTAAGCAGGTTTCCACAATAGCCATCTGATTCAAAAGTTCAGTAACTTTCATTTTGCCTTTGCCAAAATTGCTGAAGATCTAGAAAAAAGTACAGCATGAAACAGCGTGAAGTAGCGAAGTCTGAGATGTGGCTGTTTTCCCTGATGCTTTTCATTCTCTATCCTCACTCTTTACTGTCTCAGATTTCATTCAAATGGTATACCATCTGTAGTCTAATGCAACACCTATGTTATATAAAGGTGTACAACTATAAAACATGGGGGTCGCATTATGCTACAATTTATGGAAATACCATATATCTGTGTGGTCCTACTGAGTCAACTTAATGGGGAATTTCACTATTTCTTTATTCCCATCTAGTAACTTTGTTTCTTTTCAGAGCATCAAGGAAAACAAAAGACCCCTAAATTATTATGGGTGTGAGAGTTGGTATATATATATATATGGCAAAACTTTGGTGGCTTCACCTATTTCTAAAACTGTCATCTCATGGTGGCATAATCCCATAATGTAGGCAGCACTGCAGCCACTGGGAGCTCTCAGAAATGTGCTATATGCTGTACAAAAATAAAGACATGATCCTGATTTCTAAGGAACTATTAAGCATTGGTTTTTCCCACTGGCATCAATTACTATTGAACACCAGGCCAATCAAATACTGATTGAACAAACGTTTTTTGCAAGAAGGTTGCTCAGTGGTGTCACATACTCAGGGGTAGAGTTACTGTAGATCCGTGCTAGTCAGGCTAGTGTCTTTGGTTATGCCTACAAAAATTCTGTCACGTTTCTCCTAGATCATGTGGATAAAGATTGTGACAGAAATGTGTACGTAAACATTGTTCTGAGCACATGCAGGGAAAAAACTTGACCCCATCAAAATCAGAGCTAACTGGTTCACAAACAGTTCTTGCTGGCAAGATGTAAACACTGCCCCAAATCCCTGATTTAGATGCTATTTTTTAGTGGTTGTGTGAACTCCGAGTAGCTCTGGGATGACCTGACCTAACCATATTAATTACAGGGCTTATGATGGGCTACAAAATGTTCAGTCCCCACGAGTCAGTTATTTAGAGGTACTTACATTCTTAAATCCCACTGAAATAGATGGGAATTGGACACCTAAATATCTTCTTAAAATGATTCCCTGTTTCAAATCCTAGTGCAGAGAGATAGCAAGAACTTCCAAGTAGGAACTGTTACTTAGATTTAAACAACAGACTGTACACGATTGAAAGTTCCCTAATGCAGAAACTGCAGTACAACAATATTCCAGCAGCATTCAAAACTGTTACACCTAGCTCTGGCTAATGGCTCAAACTCCACAGTAGATTGACTTCTGAGAAGTATAGTCTAAAGTGGAGTTCAGCTGTGAGCACAGTTCTCAGGAAAATATTCCATCTACTCTAGTTAGGGAAATGTGGCTAGAATCTTGCTAAGCTGATGCACGTGTGCTCAAAACAGCCTGAAAGGCCTTAGCTTTAGGACTGTAGGTTTCTGGAAGCAGAGGAGTTGCCTCAGCTGAGGGGCGGGGGTGACCAAACAAGAATGCAAACAGATTTCAACTGAAGAAATATTGCTCATTTGTTTATTCATTAGTAAAGAACAAAGAACATAGACATAACTAATACAAACACAAAATCAGAACAAGATACAAAGGCCTAGTACTCTACCATACATGTATTCATTTCTTATGGTGCACAATTATATTACTTATTTCCTTATGCTTACAGACAGATGGTTACTTGTAAACTATGTTAACAGACAGATGGTCATTTGTAAACTCCTTGTTATCTTATACAGACAGATGGTGGTTTGTACAATTTCACTACTTATTGCGTCATGTTTACAGACAGATGGTCACTTGCAAACTCTCTCTTATAGTACACAATTCTATTACTTACTACCTCGTGCTTACAGACAGATGATTGTTTGTAAAATCCTAGTTACTCTTCACAGACAAACAGACAGATGTTCGTTTGTTATCTTAAAGCAAGTGTACTTTCATACATTACCAAAAACACTTCTCTCCTTAAGTCCTTTTGGCCGAGTCGACTGTGATAAGTGTTAGCCATCCCTTGGATGCTGCTGGTTCATAGAAGGGCTCAGTCCAGCTACTGAGGATCCCAGCGGGCTGCAGTCCAAAGTGCAACTGACTTTCTGGGTTTAAGTACCCACAGGCTGTTCACCAAACTTATCAGCTTGATCAGTATGCAACCAACCACTGAACAGTGTCACTTTTGCTATCAGTATGTAACCAATCAGTGAACAGTGTCTCTTTTCCTATCAGCTTAACCAATCAGTGAGCATTTCTGCTGAGTCATCCTGACTTGTAGGCAGTGTTACTTAGCTGAGTAGTCAGCTCTGGTCAGCTTTTGTTTTTATGTTTGCCCTCTATTTGTGCTGTGCTAGCGCCCGGAGAGCCCTTATCAGGCCCTTCCAGCCCTTTTCCCAACTTATATACTTTACTATTCTATCTTAAAGCACAAAACCCATTAACTATTCTTTCTATATTCTACGATGCAGTTCTGATCCCAGTGCAGCTTTCAAACTGGGAAGTTCACCAATGATGGGGAGCACGGTTCTGTTTGAATAGACATAGTGTTTCTGTGATACAGCCTCTGTGGTGGAAGTCCCATTTCATGTTCGAGCGGCTACTAGATTCTGTGTTATTCTCATGGTTATTTCCTAATCTTGTGCGGGCTTTTTTCTCTCTTCAGACCTATCAGAAGATTCCAAGCACAAACCTGTCGTCTAACAAGACCCAACAATTCGCCCTTTCTATCCAGACAATATGCTCACCCAATGTCCCCATGGTATTGCGTAATCATTACTCCCCCCATCTACCTCTCATGCGCCATTCTTCTGGCAGAAGAATGTCAGAAGAATTGGAGGAGGATGTACAGGTCAGTGAGAACTGAGGGTTAGTGGGGAGAGTGAAGTCAGGGGATGGATAATGTTGGGAACTGGTTCTTGTCTCCTTCCGATTAGGTCTGCTGCCCTGTGGAATTCCAACTTGGCAGGGACCCTCGTAGCTGTGAGTGGAATGGCATGTCTGGAGGTGCTGGTTGGCCTGCAGCTATTGCATGAATTGCAGCTGCTGGCCAGCAGTTGGCAGCTGGACTCAGATGCTTTAGTTGTTCCGATGAACAGGTTACAAATGCAATAGTTTGAGTCTTACCTTTCTTCTCTGCAGGAAACATTTTAAAATATTTTAAAACAGAAATTCAAATGGCCTCCCTTGATTTTGATGCCTCCTTGGATTTTGACACCCTTTTCCAATAAAAGGCTATGTGACATCAGCACTTGTGGATTTCTTCTCTCCTTTTCCCTGTGCTTTTTATTAGTACCCCAATCAGTGTCTTCATTGCTCAGTAATTGTAACAATTCCAACCTGTATCACTGAGTTTGGAAGCTAGCCTTTCCTAAGACTGCTGAACTCTTGGATATGCAGGTGGGATCTTTTTTCTGACCTCTTTGTGTAGATGGCGGCCTTACACTGCAGTGACAAGGGGGTGTGTGCTGCGTATCCCATCCTTGTACTGAATATTGCACAGAGAAAGACTAGGCTGTGTTTCAGAGATGTCTGTATGCGGGAAGGCTGAGCTCCTTAAACTGTGCCCATCTGCCACTTTTCACTCCTGCCCCTGCCAAAATAAAGACTCACCCACCAGAAAATTTAACACCTGGGGAAAGTTATTCCCCACTTGAGTTGTTCATAATTGCTCACAGGGTCACTTAACCCCCTTCTCTGGATTTAAGACAAGAATCACTGCAATGTCTACCATAGGAACAAACAGCCATTTTCAAATCCACATTGCACCTGTTATCTGATCTGAATTTACATTGGACCATAATGACCTGAAGAAAGCAATACCAATTGGTATCAAATTACTAGAGAACTCTTGCACTTTTAAAGATTAAGCATAGGGGCAAGTGCCTATTGATCAGAAGACACTGGCTTCCTAGAAACAATGAAAAAGATGAGGGTGGGGATCTCTATCCCTGCTTGGCTCCTTTCCCCTGTCATGCCACTACCCTGTTTGCCCTCTGTTGGGATAGAGCTGAATTGATCTATAGTATTGTAATGGGCAAGTTTGTTAAATCCGAGTGCTAGGTGATTCTGGGAGCAGGGCCTAACCACTAGAATAGAAAATCATTGAGAAGACAAACTTGCACTTGGCACTGATGTGAGCCAGGAATGTTTGTCCAGGCCCTGAGTGTGTAGCTGTGCTGCTGTGGAAAACAAATGCTTATTTGTCAGTCAATGGCCAGTACACCTAGTGTGTACACATGGAGCTGAGTAATGGAAAATCTGGGACTAACTGATCCTATAGAACAACGTGACATGAGGGCCCCAGGTCAGTAGTTAACGAGAGATTGGATGTCAGCTAATCCATATAGCCTCGTCCCAAATGAGGAATTAATTATAATATGCTAGATGATATGCTAACAAAGCATATTTTCCATATTTTGGAAACATGTGATACCTTTGGCAAAAGGGTATAAGTACTGAGGAATATCAAATGTGTTATTAGAACACACCCTTATATCTAAAAAGGCTAGTGATACTCTAGAACAGAAGAAGGACTTTGGAACCAGAGGACCTCAGGATAATCAGCACCCTGTTTTGAGAGACATTAGATGAAAAGGCCTCAGGATAGTCAACAGCCTACTTCAAGGACTCAGAAAACAGACCAGGTATCTGGATGGACAAGAGGAAAAGTAGCCTACTACTTGAATTGGAAGCTATTCTTGCTTCTGTTACTAATCCGGATAGTGTGTAGGGCCAGCTACTGAGGGTTTATGCTTGGGAAAACAAGGCTGCCTAAAGAGAGGATTGTATAGCCTTTGCTGTCTCTTGGTGATGCATAGTTTCAAATAAATAGCTTTGCACTGAAGAAATTGAATTTGAGTTTTCAGTGGTAACATTATTGAGAACCCAGCTGTGGGTGTGTGAACTGATTCCGGCTCAACACCGTCCACCTATATGCTTTCCTCCTTGCTTCCCATCCCATATCATTTTTACCTCTTCCCCACCTTGTATCTCATGATTCCTAGGAAAGGGCAGCATTGTGTCATCTTACAGAAACTCATGGCAACTTGGCCTCCCCAGTTGGCCTAGGTGTGAGATTGGGGCGGTGATGGTATACAGCACTGCAGACAAAGAAATGATGGAGAGACCTGACACAGCATCACTCTTTTCCCCTCTGTTTTGGTGACTATGTTGTCTGGCTCTTACTGGGGATAGATGGGGGTGTCACATTCTGGGGTCAATGGAGACCAGTAAGAGCTTAGCTGAACACTAGTCCTGTAATCCCGAATGCCTTAAAAGACTCTGCTGCTGTAGCTTCCTGTGTGGATGTTCCCAGCCAGCCTACGAGCTGGCTCTATGTATCTGTGTTGATCAGCCCTGGATCAGCAATTCTGAATCAAGCAGCCTGCTTGTTATACCACAGCCACACTCTGGTCTCCACCAGCCTTTGTCACACCAGTACATACCCAGTCCCAAACTTCGTCCCCTAAGCTGTCTGCCCTGAAATGTCCAGCCCTTTCCTGGAACGTTGAGAGAAGCAATAAGGTCCTTTGCTCCTTTAAAGAGGCAAAAGCACAGCAACTTGTTGCTTTAACTGGAATTAATAAGCACTTCAAGTGAAATACAGTTCAGGGTTCACAGAATCGTAGACCTGGAAGGGACGTCATGAGGTTATCTAGCCCACTGCCCTGCACTTATGGCAGTACCAAACATTATCTTCAGAATTAAAGTAAACCAAGTTTATTGAATGAAAAAGAGAGTTTTTCAGTGAGTTCAAGTCTCAGGGATAAAGTCAGAAATGGTTACAAGCAAAGAAAAGCAAAAAACACTTTCTAGTGACTAAGGCTTAACAAAACTACAGTCTTGGTTCAAGATAAGATTCTTACCACACCTTCTGTCCAGCAAGATGACTGACCACCTCCTTGGTCAGGAGCTCCCACAAAATACAAAGTGCTCAGTTCTCATGTCATCTCAGGTGAAAGATCGTTGAGGTTCTTTGTCCCTTTCTTTAATATTCAACTGAACTTTTGATATGTATCTTCTCAGTGTCCAGAGATCCTGCTCTGAGGAAGTCTGGACACTGACGGAGTCTGAGGGAGAAGGTTCAGGGCTGGTTTCTTTACCATTGGTGCTTTCTACAAGGCAACTGGATCTGTCCCTATAGTTTCTGATATGCCAATGAATGGCCAATTGACTGTGATTGCATCTGCATGAAAGCGTTGGCCTTTCTTGTCTGCAAAACACAGTCTTTACCACTCCCCAGACTTGGCTGGTTCAAAAACATTTTAGTAACATCATATGGAGGGAATTCATACCATCACATATAACATTAACACATGCATTTTACATTAATAGCCAGCATGTTAGCTGTGATATGTTATCTCACAAGCTGTATTTTGTACAAATATTGCAGTAGTGTATAAGGTCTGAATACAGGAGGGCTAGAGTCATGGTCATCTATGTGCAGGGCATGGTCGTCTATACTGGACGCTTAGTGATTAGTGTGAATATGAGTGAGACCTGGTACTTGATTTGCAGGTTAATAAGGGTTAATGTGTAAGGTTTTTTATAGATATATTAGTTAAGTATAAAGCTTAAAATTAAAAAGAATTATATTTATTAAGTTTGGAGAGTTAAGCAGTTATTTAGAAGGCTGTACATAGGAATGGCTCTGTTAGGGAGTTACTGGTTTTTGGTTTGATTGGCAGTATTTTTGTGGAATTAGTTCTTGATGGAGTGCATTTTTTTGTTTGTGCTGATTTTTTATACTTTTTAAAATCATAGAATCATAGAATATTAGAGTTGGAAGGGACCTCAGGAGGTCATCTAGTCCAACCCCCTGCTCAAAGCAAGACTAACCTCAGCTATATCAACCCAGCCAGGGATTTGTCAAGCCTCAGCTTAAAAACCTGTAAAGATGGAGATTCCACCACTTCCTGAGGTAACCCATTCCAGTGCTTCACCAATCTCCTTATGAAAAACTTTTTCCTAATGTCCAACCTAGACGTCCCCAACTACAACTTGAGACCATTGCTCCTTCTTCTGTCATCTGCCACCACCGAGAACAGCCTAGCCTCATCCTCCCTGGAACCCCCTTTCAGGTAGTTAAAGGCTGCTATCAAATCTCCCATCATTCTTCTCTTTTGCAGACTAAACAAGCCCAGTTCCCTTAGCCTCTCCTCATAAGTCCTGTGCTCCAGCCCCCTAATTATTTTTGTTGCCCTCCACTGGACTCTCTCCAACTTGTCTACATCCTTTTTGTAGTGGGGGGCCCAAAACTGGACACAATATTCCAAATGTGGCCTTACCAATTCCGAATAGAGGGGAATAATGACTTTCCATGACCTGCTGGCAATGCTCCTCCTAATGCAGCCCAATATGCTATTAGCCTTCTTGACAACCAGGGCACACTGCTGACTCATATCCAGCTTTTTATCCACTGTTACCTCCAGGTCCTTTGCTGAAGAACTGCTGCCTAGCTCGTCGGTCCCCAGTCTACAGCTGTGCATGGGATTCTTCCTTCCTAAGTGGAGGACTCTGCACTTTTCTTTGTTGAACCGCTTTAATTTAATCACTTTATTATTTATTATTATATATATTAATGACCTATATTGGGTTTTACCCTTGACTATATTTTATTTTTACTGTGATAATTGGGGTTGTTGGGAATTTGTTCTTCCCATTACCATTATCCATGTGCAGCTGCAAGCATACACGTTGTGCATTTCATCTTGTTATGTGCCATGGTGTGCAGAAACTGAGATATCTCCACAGTTACTCAGTAGTCCTATTCATACTTTTACACTGTTGAAGAAAACACAGTCTTCCCTTTTGTTTGGCTGGGCAAGGAAAAAACCTTTATTAACAATTTAATTACCTGGGGCAACAGCTTTAGCTGAACAGAGTCCCTGATCTGTGTCGTGTGAGGGGTTTTTATATAGTCTTATTACCAAGTCATTGTTATACAACAAAATGCATTAAGTATGTATAAAAAGAGTGAGTTTGCACAAGCAGTGTCACATATACAAGGAACTTTCCGTATTTGGTTACAAAGAAAGGCATGCACATAGCTTATAGTTAAAATAGAAAAATACAACTTCAGTTAAAAAAAGAGACAGTCGGGCAGTTTACTTATATCATTTAACTTCAAAGAAAACTTTTGCCCACGTCTTGCTGACCATGCTTATCGATCAGTGCATTCCTAACTGTCTCTTAGCATGGAGCTATATGCTCAAACTGTCTTTGTGACAAACTTTGCTTCCACAGTCCCCCTTTTGTGCTATGAAGCACAATAAGCTATAGCTTAAGTTTGTCTGAATCCTTTACTTTCCCTTATCAACTTCTACATTCATGATACCCTGTACCTTTTCATATTCTTTCATTTGTTCTTTTAGAATCTTTGCATACATTAGCTGACTAGCTCTGTGTTTGGCAATTTGAGCCTGGGTAGGCATTTGACGCAAAGGTACAGCAAAGTTTGCTAAGCATAAAGAAGACATAAATACACACAATTATGCCAAGAAGAAACAATAGACCTTGATTAATGGTGGAGCCTAAGGTTCCAATTTGGGAACTAAACCAGCTCCAGAGGTTCCAGTCATCTGACTGGTGTAATTTCTTGGTAGCTTCCTGTATTTCTGCAAATCTCCAGAAATATCCTTCTCATTATCTGAAATGTAAGTGCAGAACTCCTGACCAATAACTCTGCAAGCTCCTCCTTTCTCAGCCAGAATGAGCTCCAGGAATATGTGGTTTTGAAGGGTCATCTGCCTTTTAGCACTTACTTCCTCTGTGAGAGAGGCAATAGAAATGACAGTATTGTTTGCTACCTTTTCTAGGACTGAAGATATCCTTCTTATTTCTCGGAGGGCCAGTCCTATCCCATACTGAGGAAGGGTAACACCCCAATATTGTTGTGGTTCAGTGATGGCTTTTTTGACCCGTCTTGGAAAGAGCATGGAGATCATGGGTGGTATGAGGGATGGCAGGCCCCAGATAGGTGGGATAACAAACCCCATTCCATTCCTCAGGCCAATATTTATATCAGGGGTTCTCAACCGGTGGTACGCATACCACTAGTGGTACGCGGAAGCCGGCTGGGTGGTACGCGAGGCAAAACCTCGCCGCAGATTCCGCCGCCGAATCTCCCCTCCCTGCCGCCGAGAAACCCTGCTGCCGCAGATTCCCCCCCCGCCGCCAAACGCTGCCGCCGAATCCCCCCGCCGCCGCCGCCACCAAACGCTGCAGCCGATTTCCCCCCCTCCCGCCGCCGCCGCCATTCCTCCCCGCCCGCTGCCTCCCCGCCCGCTGCCATTCCTCCCCGCCGCCGCC